>BOPN01000411.1:337500-355000 GCA_017312705.2 Penaeus japonicus | reverse complement strand
AATATATATATCATATCTGTAGATACATACGAATGCAGACACACATACACATACAAACACACACAACACACAAACACACACACACACACACACAACACACAAACACACACACACACACACACAACACACAAACACACACACACACACACACAAACACAGAACACAGACACACACGCACACAACCACAAACACACAAACGAATTATTAGATATATCTTCTAAGACTCAAAAATAAACCAATTGATAGGTGTGTTCCCTTCCATGAATGCGCCCTTAACGATAGTCTATGGGCGTTGTCGTCTTTTACTCCTTCCATTGTCTCCAGGTCAACGTAATCTCGATTTCTTGTTTTGTTTTGTTTTTTTTCTCTCTCTCTTTCTCCTTCTCTCTCTCTCTCTCTCAGACACTCTCTTTTTATCTATTTTTATCTCTCTTTCTCTCTCTCAGACACACTCTTTCTCTCTCTCTCTCTCTCTCTCTCTCTCTCTCTCTATCTCTCTCTCTTTATCTCTTTCTCTCTCTCAGACACACACCGCGCACACACACTCTCTCTCTCTTTATCTTTTTCTCTCACACACACCTTTTTCTCTCTCTTTCTTTCTTTATTTTTCTCTAACGCATACTCTTTCTCTCACACTCTTACATACTCTCTCTCTCTCTCTCTTCATCTATCTATCTCTAGCACACGTTCTCTCTCTATTTCTCTCTCTCTCACTCACAGACACACACACACTTTCTCTCTCTCTCACTCACAGACACACACACACTTTCTCTCTCTCTCTCTCTCTCTCTCTCTCTCTCTCTCTCTCTCTCTCTTTCAACCCCCCCACCCCTATCACCCTCCCTCCCCCCATCCCCCATCCTCCTGAAACCTATTCCACGCCTTGACAGTGTAAGGGGGAAGGGGAGGGGGAGGGGAAGGGGGATGGGAGGGGAGGGGATGCTGCCCTTGTACCGAGACCTTGCACTTAACCTTGTTGGAGTTTCATGCTTATTCTGTCACGATCATCCGTTTATGATTTCATTTTTGATTTATTGATTTTTTTCTTCTCTTTTTTTTTAGATTGAGATTGAGAGAGAGAGGAGGGGGAGAGGGGGAGGGAGAGAGGGGGGATGGGGGAGGGGGAGGGGATGGAGGGAGAGAGGGGGGGAGAGAGAGGGAGAGGGAGAGAGAGAGAGAGGGGAGAGAGGGAGAGAGAGAGAGAGAGAGAGAGAGAGAGAGAGAGAGAGAGAGAGAGAGACACAGAGAGAGAGAGAGAGAGAGAGAGAGAGACACACACACATATATATATATATATATATATATATATATATATATATATATATATATATATATATATGCATGTATATATACACATACACACATGTCTCTCTGTCTCCTCTCTCTCTCTCTCTCTCTCTCCCTCTGTGCTTTCTCTCAGAGTTATCTATCTGCTGTATCTAAATACAGTCTATACACTATGAGTCATTACGTGTTCATATGAGTTGCCAATCAGAGGTTAAAGGTCATCCTCGGGCCGACTGGTAGAGGGGCGTGGCCTAACCATCCGAGGGACAACCCTCGAACTGCCACCGGTGGGCACTTCTCTGCTGTAGGAGCGGCTCGACGACTCCCGAAGGTCGAGTTTTGCGTGAAAAGTCTTAGGCGACGCTTACCATCCGGACCTTTCTGTGGCGAGGGGGTCACTGAGGTCAACCTCTCGGTCGTGACATTTCATCCAGTCCATGAGGTATTTGGAAATGATCAGTGATTCCCATTTGGCTGATCGCTATACACCTATGTTGAACATTGAACATTTAAACTACCTTCATGCTATATGTATACACACACACACAAACACAAACACAAACAAACACCCAAAATAAACTCACTCCCCGTCAGCACACCAAACTGCACAGTGGGACTCTAACCGTCTTTCTCTCGACTCGTTCGGGGAAGAACCTTAGCGAGGACTTTTCCCTTCGACTCTTTCCACATAAACCAATTCGTGTACACATATATATATATATATCCACACACACATCAGTTAGCTTCAGAACCCAGCTCTCCGCGGAGGTTTCCGAACCCTGTCCCTACTCGTCCAGCGTTCGTACCCGTCGCCGAGATGTATTTCTGTGAAGAGCCTCACAGCACGACGTTTGAGAATGCTTGTAGCGGCGAGTCTACAACCGACATTCTCAACGAACTGGATCTCAGTTTGTTAGACGAGTACCTTTTGGAGATACAGGAGACTTCGACACATCTTCCGAACGGCTTCCATATCCCTGGGTCTTTTCCCGATGCCGATATCATCCCGCTGTCGCTGGATAACTGGACTCCTAAACACGTGTCTTTCTCCTCCGATGCCTTCGCGTCTCAAGGACTTTTCGAGCGGGAGAGGGAGCGAGAGCGAGAGCGAGAGCGAGACGCGCCCTTCTCCTTCGCAGTCGACTCGCCAGAGCTCTTCCCGTCGGAACCAGCTGCCTCCCCCAAGGACCATTTCGTGGCCGAAGCCCCCGCAGGAGCCGAGGCGACGGCAGTACCCAACGTGCCCAGACGAGGCAAACCACGAGTGTATGAATGGCCGCCGCAGAGTGACCCCGAGAAGGAGAAGAAGAGACAGCGGGCGATCAAAGCCTACACTAATCGCCAGAGGATCTTTCAGAGGGAACAGGAGACGCAGAACAGACTGAATTCCATGAAGAAACTCGCGTTGCAATTGCAGTCCGAGAAACAGGAGTTGGAGAGAGAGCTGTTGCATTTGGAATCGCTGATCAGAGAGAGAGAGAGATAGAGGAAGATAAATAGAAAGAGTGAGTGAGAGAAAGAGAAAGAGAGAGAGAGAGAGAGAGAGAGAGAGAAAGAGATATAGAGAAAGAAAGAAAGAAAGAAAGATTGATAGATAGAGAGAGAAAGAGATACAGAGAGAGAAAAGGAGAGAGAAAGAGTGTACCAAAGCAAATTAGCTCAGCTTTAGTCTTGAAAGAAGTTTGACTTGATCTCTGCGATAAACGTGACTTGACGATGTATAAAATGAGCATTATATAATCTAATTTATCTATTAATTTATATGAATACATGACATTTTCTAGATTCATTGTTTTATTAGCCTTTAAAAAGAACTCATATCACACTATGCGTGGATATCCTTACTATAAAGAGTAATGTACATTGACCGTATCCTGCATGTTGCAATGGATATCCTGTATACACATATTTTGTCTAAGTTTGTTCATTACATATACAAAAAAACAAACACACACACAATCACTCCTCACACACAAACAAACATACTCATAATCCTCCTCACACATAAACACGAATATACACACATCCTCCCTCACACACAGACAAACAAACAAACATACACACAATCCCCCCTCGCACACATACACACAATACCTTCTCACACACAAACACACACACACAATCAACCCTCAAACACAAACAAACACACAAACACAATACCCCTCATGCACAAACAAACAAACACACACAAAATCCCCCTCACACTTAAACAAACACACAATCCCCCCTCACACTTAAAAACAAACACACACAAAATCCCCCCTCACCAAAAAACAAACACACAATCCCCTTTCACCTACAAAACAAACAAACACACAATCCCCCCTCACCCACAAAACAAACAAAAAAACAAACAAACCCCCTCACCCACAAAACAAACAAACAAACCCCCCTCACCGACATAACAAACAAACAAACAAACAACCCCCCCCTCACACACAAAACACACACACACAATCCCCCCTCACCCACAAAACAAACAAACAAACACACAATCCCCTCTACCCACAAAACAAAAACAAACAAACAAACAACCCCCTCACAAAAAACAAACAAACAATCCCCCCTCACCCACAAAACAAATAAACAAACACACAATCCCCCTTCACATACAAACAATCCCCCCTCACCCACAAAAACAAACAAACAAAATACACAATCCCCCCCCTCACCCACAAAACAAACAAACAAACACACAATCCCCCCTCACCAAAAAACAAACAAACACACAATCCCCCCTCACACACAAACAAACACACAATCCCCCTTCACCCACAAAACAAACAAACACACAATCCCCCCTCACCCACAAAACAAACAAACAAACACACAATCCTTTCACCCACAAAACAAACAAACACACAATCCCCCCTCACCCACAAAACAAACAAACAAACACACAATCCCCCCTCACATACAAACAATCCCCCCTCACCACAAAACAAAACAAACAAACAAACACACAATCCCCCCTCACCCACAAAACAAACAAACAAACAAACAATCCCCTCACCCACAAAACAAACAAACAAACACACAATCCCCCCTCACCCACAAAACAAACAAACAAACACACAATCCCCCCTCACCCACAAAACAAACAAACAAACACACAATCCCCCCTCACCCACAAAACAAACAAACAAACACACAATCCCCCCTCACCCACAAAACAAACAAACACACAATCCCCCCTCACCCACAAACATAAACAAACATAAACAAACACAAACAATCCCCCCTTTCACACTTAAACAAACAAACAAACAAACCCCCCTCACCCACAAAACAAATAAAACAAAACACACAATCCCCCCTCACCCACAAAACAAACAAACAAACACACAATCCCCTTTCACCCACAAAACAAACAAACACACAATCCCCCCTCACCTACAAAACAAACAAACACACAATCCCCCCTCACCCACAAAACAAACAAACAAACAAACAACCCCTCACAAAAACAAACAAACAATCCCCCCCCTCACCCACAAAAAACAAACAAACAAAAACACACATTCCCCCCCCACATACAAACAATCCCCCCTCACCCACACAAAACAAACAAACAAAAATACACAATCCCCCCCCTCACCCACAAAACAAACAAACAAACACACAATCCCCCCTCACCCACAAAACAAACAAACAAACACACAATCCCCCCTCACCCACAAAACAAACAAACAAACAAACAATCCCCCTCACCCACAAAACAAATAAACAAACATACAATCCTCCCTCACCCGCAAAACAAACAAACAAACACACAATCCCCTCTCACCCACAAAACAAACAAACAAACACACAATCCCCCCTCACCCACAAAACAAACAAACACACACAATCCCCCCTCACCCACAAAACAAACAAACAAACACACAATCCTCCCTCACCCGCAAAACAAACAAACAAACACACAATCCCCCCTCACCCACAAAACAAACAAACAAACACACAATCCCCCCTCACCCACAAAACAAACAAACACACAATCCCCCCTCACCCACAAACATAAACAAACAAACACACAATCCCCCCTCACCCACAAAACAAACAAACAAACACACAATCCCCCCTCACCCACAAACATAAACAAACATAAACAAACACAAACAATCCCCCCTCACACTTAAACAAACAAACAAACAAACCCCCCTCACCCACAAACACAAACAAACACCCCTCACACACAAAACACACACACACAATCCCACCTCACCCACAAAACAAACACACACAATCCCCCCTCACAGTTAAACAAACAAACAAACAAACCCCCCTCACCCACAAACACAAACAAACACAAACAAACACAAAAACATAGCCACATTGAGAGCGAGCGTCCAATGCGAATAGACATTTCCGGAAACCTAGCGTCCGTGCGTCACGCTGACGTCACAGGAACGGGCCCTTCATACAAGACGGGGATGATAAGGGGAACGGAAAGGGGAATTGGAATAGGGAGAAGAAAGAAGGGTAAGGGGAGAGAGGGAGAGGGGGATGAGGAAAGAAGAGGGAGAGGTGGAAGGGGAGGGACTAGGAGGGAAAGTGGTGGAAGTGGTAGAGGAGGGAAAGGCGAGAATGAAAAGGAAGAGGAGAAAATACCAAAAAACAAAAACAAAGGGCTTGAAGATAAAGAAGAATAAAAACGAAAAAGGAAAAGAAAGAGGAAAGAGGAGAAAATGCCTAGAAGGAAAGATGAACAGAAGTGAAAGGAGAAGGGTAAGAGGAAGAGGTAGCGAAGACGAAAGAGGAAGAATGAAAAATAAACGAAGAAAAAGAAGAGGAAATCAGTCAAAGAAAAGAAAGAAAAGAAAAACGAAACGAAGTAAAAAAAAAAAGAATAAAAAAGTAAGAAAGAAAACAGAAGGGGGAAAGATAAACAATGCCAAACCGAGAACAACAACACCACGAAAGTGTGAAACAAAGAAAAGGAATAACTTAAGAAAATTAAATAGGAAAACAACAAAAACAACAACAACAACAAATCTAAAAAGTTTTCTTTTAAGGTGTCCTCCTTCCTCTTGCATTGAGGATATCCTGTTGAACACCTGCTTCCTTTGTGTAAGGATACAGAACCGTAAGCTAAATTTTACAACCATAAGATCTCACGCGATGTATGTAATCTATTTAAGTAATGTATCCATACCTATAATAAATTATCACTACATTATATTTAATAAGGAATGTGTCTGTAACTGGTATTGCAAGTATGGAAATATTGCTTTTGTGTTTGTTTTGTGTCGACCTGGAAGTTTTTTTTTTTTTTTTTTTTTTTTTTGCAAGTTGATTGAACTATTCTTGCATTTTATCTATTTCATTATCTATTTCATTCCATGTTTTGGTTATGAGACTCGACGAAGTAAATAAATAAACATCAGTTATCTGTCCATTCATATGAATTTCACTATAACAAGTTAATAAGTTTATAGTGAAAATGTTCTAAGTCGCTGTGGGTTTCATATTTCAGAAATTTAATCACAGAAGAATAATCTTGCAAATAATTCATTTAAAATTCGTTATCAAAGTCTTCTCTCGTGCATGATGAAGGGTTTGTGATCAAAAGGTTGAATAATTCATCTTGCTTTGCAACAAAATCGGTAGAGCTTAACTTATATCGTTCCTTTGTAAAAAGAATAACAGAGTGAGAGGGGAGCAGAAGAATAAGAAGAGGGGAGAGAAAGAGAGGGAGAAAGAGAGAAAGAGAGGGAGAAAGAGAGGGAGGGAGGGAGGGAGGGAGGGAGGGAGGGAGGGAGGGAGGGAGGGAGGGAGGGAGGGAGAGAGAGAGAGGGAGGTGGGGAGAGAGAGAAGACAAAGAAAGAAGAAAGACAGAGAAAGAAGAAAGAGAAAGAAAGAGAGAGAGAGAGGTTGGGGGAGAGAGAAGACAAAGAAAGAAGAAAGAGAAAGAGAGAGAGAGAGAATGAGTTTATCAATCCAGAAATATATATATATATATATATATATATATATATATATATATATATATATATATATATATACAGAGAGAGAGAGAGAGATAGACATAGATAGACATTGAAACTGGTCCCAATCCTCCCCGGAATTACTTAGAGGCAAACGAAAGACCGAGATAGATACGTTTATTGTGATTGCATTCATCAAGCAGATTGGCATGGCTGGTCGCGCCTGATCGTTTGCTTGCGGCTACACCCAGAGGAGAACTTGCTTTCACTGTTTGCAATGATGGGAGTGACTTGGGGGGATGGGAATTTAAGGTCACTGGGTTATTAATTTGATAACATTTGTTAGAGAAGATAAATGAGAGTGATTGATCTTATTGCAATAGTCGTTAAAATGTTCTCTATACGGGGGGGGAGGAAGAATCGTATGATCTTGTCCTTCAATTAAGAGAAAGAAAGAAAGAAAAGAAAAATACAGCGAGGCGAGGACACTCTATAATGTTTTTGTTTACCTTCACTCGACCTTAAAACATCCGATAAGATCCCACGCCGCCTCGCTATCGCTGTCACGCTTTTCACCTTCTTTCCATCTCCAGAAGGTTCTCGAAGAAGTTTCTCTTGGTGCCCTCTGACGCCCCCCTAACCCCCCCAACCCCCCTCCCCCACCTCCAGGCCCGCCCCGCCGACCTGGTGGAAAGGCTAAACCCCACAGAGGTAAGGAGGAGCGCGATATTCACCCTTATGGTCGTGTGTAAGAGGGTCGATATTTGCCCCAACCTTCGGAGAGGTTAAGATATCCCTTCTCCGTTTGTCTTCGGATGCGTTTCATGGCATCCACGTGACCCTAACGACACCACCGACGACGACTCAACACGACACGACACGGCACGACTCTTCAACGACTTCGCCAACACTCTAAGGAAAAAAACAAAAACAAAAAAAACAGACGCTGGCGACCATTAACTCCATCATCATTAATAATTTTCCTAGAATCTCAAATCAAAGACAATAAAATTCCTCGGAAGAGAGTCAAATAAACCTCTCCACACGCGATCAATACACGAAAATCTCAAGAGAAGGGGAAACGGATTGCTCTCCGCCCACAGGTAGGCAACCTTGCACGCCTTCGCCTCCCGCATGGCTCTCGGGGTCACGTTCGGAAACCCATTATCATATCAACAGACAGGTACACAGGTACTCATAATATCTCACAAAGTCGTTCTCTCACAAAGTCGTTGTCTCATAAAGTCGTTATTTCACAAAGTCGTTCTCTCACAAAGTCGTTATCTCGCAAAGTCGTCATCTCACAAAGTCGTTATCTCACAAAGTCGTTATCTCACAAAGTCGTTATTTCACAAAGTCGTTATTTCACAAAGTCGTTATCTCACAAAGTCGTTATTTCACAAAGTCGTTATCTCACAAAGTCGTTATTTCACAAAGTCGTTATTTCACAAAGTCGTTATCTCACAAAGTCGTTATTTCACAAAGTCGTTCTCTCACAAAGTCGTTCTCTCATAAAGTCGTTATTTCACAAAGTCATTTTCTCACAAAGTCGTTCTCTCACTAAGTCGTTCTCTCACAAAGTCATTATCTCATAAAGTCGCTAACTTACAAAGTCTTTCTCTCACAAAGTCGTTCTCTCATAAAGTCGTTATTTCACAAAGTCGTTCTCTCACAAAGTCGTTCTCTCATAAAGTCGTTATTTCACAAAGTCTTTCTCTCACAAAGTCTTTCTCTCACTAAGTCGTTCTCTCACAAAGTCATTATCTCATAAAGTCGCTAACTTACAAAGTCTTTCTCTCACAAAGTCTTTCTCTCACAAAGTCGTTTTCTCACAAAACGTAAACAACACCACGAGGTTTTCATATCGTCGAGTCAAAATAATCAGAATAATAGAGCAGAGAGAGAGAGAGAGAGAGAGAGAGAGAGAGAGAGAGAGAGAGAGAGAGAGAGAGAGAGAGAGAGAGAGAGAGAGAGAGAGAGAGAGAGAGAGACAGAGAGACTTCGACCTTCTTCTCAAAGTGACCTAGTTGATGGGATGGAATTTCGTCGAGTGATTTCAATGGTTATCCCCGACGCCCACACCGCCCACGCCGCCCACCGATGGCACTCGCTCACGGAAGGGTCGATGCGTTTCTCCGCCCCCAAGGTGACCTGTCACGGACGAGGTCTAACGTAATGTCAGGCAGATTGGATTCTCTCGCCGCCTGGATACTCATGTAGGATTTAGTCACATGGAGAAAGATTGTTTGTGTGTGTGTGTGTGTGTGAGTGTGTGTGTGTGTGTGTGTGTGTATGTGTGTGTGTGTGCGTGCGTGTGTGTGTGTGTGTGTGTGTGTGAACATAGACACATTAATACATACAAATATACATACATATTACATATAGACACATATAATACATACATATATATAAATAAATAAATAAATATATATATATATATATATATATATATATATATATATATATATATATACTGTATATATATATATATGTGTGTGTGTGTGTGTGTGTGTGTGTGTGTATGTGTGTGTGTTTATACATATCTACACACACACACACATACAACACGAAACATAAAAGGACATCCAAGGTGAGAAGTAAGTACTGTAGTGTTTTTCGAACTGTTGTTGTCTGTTTACGGACGCTTTCAAAATACCACTTTTTTCATAAAGGGCATACGGTTGTCCACGATGCCCCCGTAACAAGAAGGTAGGGGAAGCAGTTGCTGACTCTGTGTATGTATGTATGTATGTGTGTGTGTGTGTGTGTGTGTGTGTGTGTGTGTGTGTGTGTGTGTGTGTGTGTGTGTGTGTGTGTGTGTGTGTGTGTGTGTGTGTGTGTGTGAGTGTGTGAGTGTGAGTGTGTGTGTGAGTGTGTGTGTGTGTGTGTGTGTGTGTGTGCGTGTGTGTGCGTGTGTGCGTGTGCGTGTTAGTATAGAATGTAAAAATGGTTGTCTCGTTCAGTTTCACTTTCCATTCACCACCGCACCTTCTATCAGCCACACATTTTCACCCGGACACACAGACAGACACACCCTCGGCTCCAGAAAAACCTTGTGTTTATTATCGCCATCGCAACATAATACTAACATATCATCAACCCAAATCAACCAGCCACAAAGACCAAGTTCACAATTACATTTTTTCTTCATTTTCAAAAAAGTATTGTACTAGTTTGAATAATTATAACACAGGATCAAGATTTCTAACATTACTAGGGTTTTCACGTAACAACATCTATAAAAGAAATACAGCTGGATTTCCTATGTTGCCATCAGAAGCACAAAACAAACACACCCTCCCATCATCCTCCCATCCACACAAACACCCAATCACGCCTAACCACCCACTCTCACCTTCACAAACACCAAAGAATTCTAACATTACTAGGGCCTTCACGTAGCAACATCTATAAAAGAAATACAGTTGATTTCCTATGTTCCCATCAGAAGCACAAAACACACACACAAACACCCTCCCATCATCCTCCCATCCACACAAACACCCAATCACGCCTAACCACCCACTCTCACCTTCACAAACAACAAAGAATTCTAACATTACTAGGGCCTTCACGCAGCAACATCTATAAAAGAAATACAATTTGATTTCCTATATTCCCATCAGAAGCACAAAACACACACACACACACCCTCCCATCCTCCCATCCACACAAACACCCAATCACGCCTAACCACCCACTCTCACCTTCACAAACACCAAAGAATTCTAACATTACTAGGGCTTTCACGTAACAACATCTATAAAAGAAATACAGTTGGATTTCCTATGTTGCCATCAGAAGCACAAAACACACACACACACCCTCCCATCATCCTCCCACCCACACAAACACCCACTCACGCCTAACCACCCACTCTCACCTTCACAAACAACAAACCGGGAGATACGATCCACTCAATCACACGTGGCGATTACCTACTGGTTATTTATATTAATCGCCGGAGCAAAACAACACACACGCGCTCCCTTGCTCGCTCGCTCGCTCCTCCTAGTCGCCAGTCGCTAGTCGCGTGACCTCTTACCTTGCTCAATGTCATGTGATTTCATCTTGAATCCGATTTCTCATTGAGGAAGTCGTTACGGCAGAGTTTTATTCGGATCGGAGTGAAGGTTGTCCCCGCCAGCACGGGACTGAGTGCTCATTTGGGATTGGATTTGTTTTGTTTTTCTTCTTTTTCTGTGTATCATCCTTTTGTCTTCTTTCTTCTCTTTTTTTTATCCTCCTCCTTTTTGAGATTTTCTTTTTCTTTCTTTTTTTGTCCACGTCATCTTCCTCTTCTTTTCTTTTTCTTTCCCTTTGTTTCTCTTCTTCGTCTTCTCCTTCTCCTCCTCCTTCTTCCCCTCCTCCTCCTCCTTCTTCCCCTCCTCCTCCCATCCCCCTCTTCCTCCTCCCCCCTCCCCATCCCCCCTCCCCATCCTCCTCCCTCTCTTCCTCCACTTCATCCTAGCCCCCCCCCCTCCCATTCCTCCCCCTCATCATCATCATCATCACAAACAATTCTCATTCCATCCCATTTAAATCAAGAACCCTTAATTAACGGACGAGAGAGAGAGAGAGAGAGAGAGAGAGAAAGAGAAAGAGAGAACGAGAGCGAAAGAGATGAGAGCGAGAGCCAGTCAGTCCATTATCACCGTGACTGGCACTACTCTGTAGGCTCCGTGAGATGAAGTACCCCCATTGATCAAAGTTGAGGATTATCAATTTAATCAACTGGACGGACCTGATTATGCCATTGTCACCATGAATGACTCTCGGAAATCAAAGGTAAAGAGGAGCAGAGCGGAAAGGAAAAGATTTTGTATAAACGAGAGGAGGGGATTGTGAGGGGATTGTAGGGGCTGGGTGATAAAGGGGGGTTCAGGTGTAAACACTAATACGGTCATTCTCGCTTCGGTTTTCAGACTAAGACGATCGTTCTCGCTTCGTTTTTCGCGCTAATACGATCGCTTTTACTTCGGTTTTGCGCAAATACGATCGTTTTCACACTAATGTGATCGTTCTCGCTTCGTTTTCACGCTAATACGATCGTTTTCTCTTCGTTTTCGCAGTAATACGATCATTCTCACTTCGTTTTCACACTATTACTATCATTCCCACTTTGTTTTCACACTTTGAAGATCATTCTCACTTCGTTTTCACGCTAATAAGATAACTTTCTCTTCGTTTTCGCAATAATACGATCATTCTCACTTCGCTTTCACACTAATACGATCATTCTCACTTCGTTTTCACGCTAATACGAATATTTTCTCTTCGTTTTCGCACTAATACGATCTTTTTCACTTCGTTTTCGCAATAATACTATCATTCTCACTTCGTTTTCACACTAATACGATCATTCTCACTTCGTTTTCACACTGATATGATCATTCTCGCTTCGTTTTCACATTAATACGATCATTCTCACTTCGTTTTCATACTAATACGATCATTCTCACTTCGTTTTCACACTAATACGATCATTCTCACTTCGTTTTCACACTAATACGATCATTCTCACTTCGTTTTCACACTAATACAATCATTCTCACTTCGTTTTCATACTAATACGGTCATTCTCACTTCGTTTTCACGCTAAAACGAATATTTTCTCTTCGTTTTCGCACTAATACGATCTTTTTCACTTCGTTTTCGCAATAATACTATCATTCTCACTTCGTTTTCACACTAATACGATCATTCTCACTTCGTTTTCATACTAATATGATCATTCTCACTTCGTTTTTCACGCTATTATGATCATTCTCGCTTCGTTTTCACATTAATACGATCATTCTCACTTCGTTTTCACGCTAATACGATCATTTTCTCTTCGTTTTCGCAGTAATACGATCATTCTCACTTCGTTTTCACACTATTACTATCATTCCCACTTTGTTTTCACACTTTGAAGAACATTCTCACTTCGTTTTCACGCTAATAAGATCATTTTCTCTTCGTTTTCGCAATAATACGATCATTCTCACTTCGTTTCCACACTAATACGATAATTCTCACTTCGTTTTCATACTAATACGGTCATTCTCACTTCGTTTTCACACTAATACGATCATTCTCACTTCGTTTTCACACTAATACGGTCATTCTCACTTCGTTTTCACACTAATACGATCATTCTCACTTCGTTTTCATACTAATACGGTCATTCTCACTTCGTTTTCACACTAATACGATCATTCTCACTTCGTTTTCACACTAATACGACCATTCTCATTTCGTTTTCACACTAATACGATCATTCTCACTTCGTTTTCACTCTAATACGATCGTTCTCACTTCATTTTCTCACTAATACGATCGTTCTCACTTCGTTTTCACGCTAATACGATTATTCTCACTTCGTTTTCACATTAATACGATCATTCTCACTTCGTTTTCACACTAATACAATTATTCTCACTTCGTTTTCACATTAATACGATCATTCTCACTTCGTTTTCACACTAATACGATCATTTTTCACTTCGTTTTCACACTTATACGATCATTTTCACTTCGTTTTCGTTAAAATCTTTGGGATTGACTGTTAGATTCTACGCCGTTTTTGTGTTATTCGTTTTCTTACAATGTTTCTGTCAAATTGGTGAAGTTTGAATGCTCTTTACGATCACTTCACTCTCGGATAATTATCTACGGGGCATTGAAGTGGAAGATAGAATATCTGAGGTTTCGAAAATGTGTGGTAAGTACGGGCTAATGTTATTCAAATCATGTTGAACAGAAAATCGTAAAATAAGGGGAAACAGACACGATATGAAGTTTATTTGGGCATTCTTTTTTTTTTTTTTTATCTGCAGAAATGTCTTAAGGTTAAAATACGAATCATCGACAGATTTTCTGTTCTCACTTGTATTGAAGATTATTATTATAATTATCATCATTATCATTATTATTTTACATTCCCTAAGTCTAACGAAGTCAAACTAACTTCCTTAAATCATTGTGTATCAACAGACACGACCTTATTTCTCAATCACTTCAAAATACAATAATAATAATAATAATAATAATAAATAAAAATAATAAAAAGATAAAAAAATAAATAAATAACAAATAAACAAGAAAGTACATCTCATTCCTTGTTTCCAAGCGATGGACATCAAAACTTCGATTGAGCTATATATATGGAAGAAAAAAATACTGACGTCCTTAATAAAGCGTAAAACCACACGTCCTTTCCACTCACTCACATGTGGAAGGGGCGGGATCGGGGGGGAGGGGGGGAGAGGGGGGTGTCAGTGGAAACGAGGGTGGGGTGGGGGTGGGGGCGGCGAGAAATCTTTATATAGGAATCTGGTTTAAAAGGATACTAAAAGGGAGAGTGTTAAAGATAGTTAGGTAAAGAAAGAGAAATTATGATTTAAAAAACAAAAACAAAAAAACATTAAGATAAAGAGAGATACATTAAGATCAAGAAAGAGATATTAAGATAACGGAAAAGACATTAAGATAACGAAAGAGAGACATTAAGATAACAAAAGAGACATTAAGATAACGAAAGACAGACAACAAGATAACGAAAACCAGACACCAAAATAACGAAAGAGAGACACGAAGATAAAAAGCCAGACACCAAAATAACGAAAGAGAGACACCAAGACAAAGAAAGACAGAAGATAACGAAAACCAGACACCAAAATAACGAAAGAGAGACACGAAGATAAAAGCCAGAGCCACGAAGACACAAAGAGAGAGGAAAAGAAAGATCTCGGAGCACCAGGATGGGATGGCTCTGGCGACGAAACACCATGAAATTGAAGGTAATGGCGGCATAGCTTTCGTAATCGTGGGTGCCAAACGGTGACGACACTGTTAATGCGCAAAATAAGGGAGAATAAAGGAAGGGAGGAATAGAAATATAAATAATAAGGGGGGTGGGGGAGTGTCGATGTGGAGAGAGAGATCGACTTGGGAATTCGATATAAAAACCACCCTGTTTATTTATTTATTTATTTTTTTTTTTTTTTTTTTAATCGGGGACAAAAGTTTTAAATAAAGGAGAAAAAACGTGTCGAGAGAGAAATCGACTTGGAAATTCGACATAAAAAACACCCTGTTCAGTATTTTAATTTCGAATTTGTGACTAAACTGATGATAGACGATATTATCCATTGAGATAGTGTGTTGATATATTTATCAGTTTCTTTGGATGGTAGAACGAATATAAAAAGAAGAAAAGTAAAGAAAATACTGATAGTATCTGTGTAGTGTGTGATTCGAGAACAATCGTTCGAACAAGGAAGTTTTAAGTCAGTGTGCAAGGAATCGGAAGAATGATAAAGAAAAAATATGCCAAAAAAAGACAAAAGATGGAAAAACTGGGGAAGAAAAAAAAAATACCTCGAAGATTATTTCCTACTGTAGACTAGCAATGGAAATACGAGAGAGAGAGAGGGAGAGAGAGAGAGAGAGAGAGAGGGGGGGGGAGGGAGAGAGAGAGGGAGGGAAAGAGAGAAAAAAAAAGAAAGAAAGAGGGAGAGAGAGAGAGAGAGAAAGAGAGAGAGAGAGAGAGAGAGAGAGAGAGAGAGAAGGAGAGAGATAAAAAAATAAAGAGGTAGAGAGAGAAAGATGGAGGGAAAGAGAGAGAGAGAACGAGAGAAAAAAAGGGAGAGAAAGAATGAAAGAGAGAGAGAATAGTAAGAAGATGAAGAAAGAAATACGAAATAGTTGCATGAATCCTATTGGAAGCTTCCTTGAGGTTGCATCACCACAGTCGACATTGGCGGTTGTGTTATCACAAGAGAGAGTGCGGAGAGAGAGAGAGAGAGAGAGAGAGAGACAGAGACAGACAGAGACAGAGACAGAAAGAACTTTTACTAGAGCCGTAATACTCTCTCTCTCTCTCTCTCTCTCTCTCTCTCTCCCTCTCCCTCCCTCCCTCCCCCTCTCCCTCCCTCTCTCTCTCTCCCTCCCTCCCTCCCTCCCTCCCTCTTCCTCTCCCCCTCCCTCCCTCCCTCCCTCCCTCCCTCTCCCTCCCTCATCTTACCTTTGCTTCAACGATACCTTGCAGACACGGAAATCATAATTTCTGGATAGAAGTACCGGAGTTTGGAAGAGAAAACACGAGTGTAAGAAATGTACGAGAGTCTCTGCCACGCGCGCGACCTTGGTCAGTCGGGGGATACGAAACTATTGAAATTTTCTTTGAGTTTCGGTCGCTTCGTCCTCACTTTATTTTGAAAATCATTTAGTCTGTGACCTCAGATCGGTTTTATATTTATGTAATCACCATGAGGTATTAATATCTGAAATAATAGGATGAAAACTGTAGGTAAAATAAACGAGAAGGCTTCATAACCAACGTAGAAAACATTCCAAAAAGATTGAAACCTGACGACGGAAGACGAAAATATCCAAAACCCTAAACTCGGAAGTGCTCCCGATATGTGTTTCCGCAAGAACGAAGACTTCTGCCACTTTCCCAGAAGTCTTCGGTCGGTCGTCTATTTCCCGGAAGCTCCTGTTAGGTCGAGAACAGCAGGCCAGGAGATGCGTTTTATTTGTTTGTTCTCAGCCCATGTACTCGTCGGTTAGTCTGCCAAGTGGGCGGGCGGACTTGAGGGCGTGAGGTGCATGCAAGACCACCTGTTTGTCTTAGTCAAAGAGCTTCGTCGAATTCGGTCTGATGATGTCGAAGGTGAGACGCCCCGAATATTAATGTCTATTGTCATTCCGTTTGGTGAGGTCTTTTAGTCATTTCGGGACATCATCATAATATATCTTTTCCTTTTTATCATCACTCATGTCGGATCGCCGAAACGTGAGAAGTTCTGTCCATATACGTCGGGAAAGAGATGTTCAAGTCAACGGTTTACCTGCCCATAACATGACATGAGAGGTTTTACATATCGCATAATGCATAACCCTCACACTTTTCTTGGATATAATCATGCACGAACGAATCCACAACTTGAACGCGAATACCCACACATATACAACAAGCATAAATAAGATCAACCACAACAACCAATCCCTTGCCTGAATTCAAATTTTCGAAAATAACCGTCAACCATCGATCCCAGAAGCTCCAACGAGGTGATTACAGGGGTAACTATCCCGTTTTGGTGTCCGTTCAACCCAAACCAGACGTTCCGTTTACCCGACGGGAGAATTACGTCTTCATTACCTTCATTACAAGACCCTCTCGTATTGGATCCTCCCCCCCCCACCCAGAAATCAAGGTCAGATGTCAGATGAGTTTACGCTCCGCTACTGTTCCGTCCGCGTGTCGTCGAAATGGCGGTTGTAAGGAGAGGAAATGA
>BOPN01000411.1:322500-325000 GCA_017312705.2 Penaeus japonicus | reverse complement strand
TTTTATTTTATTTTTCTTCTTGGGAAGGTGTGTATGTGTATGTTTTAGGAATGGGAAATGTGTTTCATAGTCTTTCTCTGTCTTTCTCTCTATCTCCATCTCCATCTCTCCATATATTTCTCTATCTATCTCTACTCCTCCCCTCTCTCTATCTATCTATCAATTTCTACCTCTCCCCCTCTCTCTCTATCTATCTATTTGTCTCTCCCTCTCCCTCTCTGAATACCACTCCCTTTCTCTCTCTACTTCTCCATCTCTCTCTTTGTCTCTCCTTCTCACTCTCTCTGTCTCTCTATCTCACTCTCCCTCTCTCTATCTCTATCTCTCCCTCTCTCTCTCATTGTCTCTCTATCTCACTCTCTACCTATCTATCTATCTCTCCCTCTCTCTTAATATCTCCCTCTCCCTTTCTCTTAAATACATAAAGTTTCTTTAAGATTTATAACCACAAAAGTACAACACCACCATTTCTGCTGCTACAATCGAGCGAAAAAAAGCTACACACACTAACCTAGCGCACCCTGTGTTGACAACGAAACGACAAAACAACAAGCAAACATGAAACGGTGCGTGCCTTTTCGTTTTTCGTTTTTTTGTCTTTTGTTCCTTCACGATATACAATTCCGAATGCGAAATATCATATCCATTATTCATATACAAGCTACTTTTGGAGTCTGTAGAATCTTTTTAAAAGAAATTGGGAATATACAGAAGATCTTCCTATTCAGAAATGTCCTATTCAAATAAAGAAAATAACATAGATCAAGTGTATATACCTAAAAACATAAGAATTCCACTTAGACTCAAAGTTGTCTGCGAAGTGTTGCCAAATCTTCGGCGGGTTTACCTTACTTCCTCTTCCCAACTTAAGTTCCTCTTTTTAATACTTTTTTTTTTCTTTTTGTTCTCTTTGGAGCGCTTACTTCTTGTTTTGTTTCTTTACGTGTGTGTGTTTCCTTGCTTTGTCTCTGTTTGGCTTCTCTTTTTTTACTTTTTCACTTTTTCTTTCTCGTTTCTCTCTCTATATTTTTCTTTTTATATCCTTATCTCTATCTTTCTATTCCTCTTTCTCTATTTTCTCCTTCTCTCTCTCTCTCTCGTTCTCTCTATCTCTCATTCTCTCTCTCTCTCTCTCTCTCTCTCTCTCTCTCTCTCTCTCTCTCTCTCTCTCTCTCTGTCTTTCGCTCTCTCTCTCTCTCTCTTTCTCTTCTTCTCTCTCATTTTCTTTTGGTCTAATTCTTGCTCTCTCTCTCTTAGTCTCCTCTTTCCCTTGGTCTCGTTCTTACTATCTCTCTCTTGTCCTTTCTCTTAGGCTCGTTCTTGCTCTCTCTCTCTCTCTCTCTCTCTCTCTCTCTCTCTCTCTCTCTCTCTCTCTCTCTCTCTCTCTCTCTCTCTCTCTCTCTCTCTCTCTCTCTCTCTTCCTCTCTCTCTCTCTCTCTCTCTCTCTCTCTCTCTCTCTCTCTCTCTCTCTCTCTCTCTCTCTCTCTCTCTCTCTCTCTCTCTCTCTCTCTCTCTCTCTCTCTCTCCTCTCTCTCTCTCTCTCCCCCTCACTCTCTCTCACTCTCTCTCTCTCTCTCTCCCCCCCCTCTCTCTCTCTTAATCCCGTGAGCACACACCCATGAAATGTGCAACCGTCTCATTAATCCGTGTTGAAAACTCTGCAATAACTGAATCGCTTGTGCTTTACCCCCCCCCCCTCCTCCCTACCCTACCCCCTTCTCTTTCTCTCATTCCCCTTCTCTCTCTCTCCTTCTCTTTCTGTCTCTCCTTCTCTTTCTGTCTCTCCTTCTCCTTCTCTCTCTTTCTCTCATTCTCCTTCTCTCTCTCTCTCTCTCTCTCTCTCTCTCTCTCTCTCTCTCTCTCTCTCTCTCTCTCTCTCTCTCTCTCTCTCTCTCTCTCTCTCTCTCTCTCTCTCTCTCTCTCTCTCTCTCTCTCTCTCTCTCTCTCTCTCTCTCTCTCTCTCTCTCCTCCCCCTCTCTCTCTCCCCCCCCCCTCTCTCTCCCCCCTCACTCTCTCTCTCTCTCTCTCTCTCTCTCTCCCCCCCCTCTCTCTCTCTTAATCCCGTGAGCACACACCCATGAAATGTACAACCATCTCAGTAATCCGTGTTAACGCTCTGCTTTGGCTTTCCCCCCCCCCCCCCCTCCCCCCCCACCCCCCCCCCCCCCGGACCCAGAGCAATTTCACGAAATGATTTGAATCGCCGAGTTTTGTGTCACACGAACCGGGAGTGACTTTGTGTCTTCTCTCTGATTACTGAAGTAAATAAATGCTATATTTCGTACCTGTAGTTTTATACAGTTTTATTTTTATTTTTATTTTTATTGTTTTTTTTTTCTCTCTCCGTCAAGTGGTCTCTAGATTTATATTGTTTAATCCGATGCAATGATTTAGGTTATCTGTGGAGTCTTAGATTAACGTTCTTAAATCACTTGCTTTTTTATTTTTTTTAAAAGCTTTTCTTTAACAGAGGCCATGTTTGTGATATCATCGTCTCTCT
>BOPN01000411.1:310000-317500 GCA_017312705.2 Penaeus japonicus | reverse complement strand
TCTTTCACTTTTTCTTTCTCGTTTCTCTCTCTATATTTTTCTTTTTATATCCTTATCTCTATCTTTCTATTCCTCTTTCTCTCTTTTCTCTCTCTCTCTCTCTCTCTCTCTCTCTCTCTCTCTCTCTCTCTCTCTCTCCCCCCTCTCTCTCCCTCTCTTTCTCTCTCTCATTCTCTTTCTCTCTCTCATTCTCTCTCACTCTCTCTCTCTCTCATTCTCTCTCTCTCTCTCATTCTCTCTCTATCTCTGTCTCTCTCTCTCACTCTCTCTCTCTCTCTCTCTTCCTCATTTTCTCTCTCTCACTCTCTCTCTTCCTCTCTTTCTCTCTCTCTCTCTCTCTCTCTCTCTCTCTCTCTCTCTCTCTCTCTCTCTCTCTCTCTCTCTCTCTCTCTCTCTCTCTCTCTCTCTCTCTCTCTCTCTCTCTCTCTCTCTCTCTCTCTCTCTCTCTCTCTCTCTCTCTCTCTCTCTCTCTCTCTCTCTCTCCCTCTCTCTCTCTCTCCCTCCCTCTCTCTCTCCCTCTCTCTCCCTCCCTCCCTCCCTCTCTCTCTCTCTCTCTTCATCCCGTGAGCACACACCCATGAAATGTGCAACCCTCTCATCAATCCGTGTTGAAAACTCTGCAATAACTGAATCGCTTGTGCTTACCCCCCAACACCCCCACTCCCCACCCTCACCCCTACCCCCCACCCCGGACGCAGAGCAATTTCACGAAATGATTTGAATCGCCGAGTTTTGTGTCACACGAACCGGGAGTGACTTTGTGTCTTCTCTCTAATTACTGAAGTAAATAAATGCTATATTTCGTACCTGTAGTTTTATACAGTTTTATCTTTATTTTTATTTTAATTGTTTTTTTTTTCTCTCTCTCTCCGTCAAGTGGTCTCTAGATTTATACTGTTTAATCCGATGCAATGATTTAGGTTATCTGTGGAGTCATGGTGCCTGTATAATCTTTTTTTTTGGCTTTATCTAACACGAGCCATGTTTGTGATATCGCCGTCTCTCTATCTAGCTATCTCTTTCTTTCTATCTCTATCTATCTTTCTCTCTTTCTACTCTATCTCTTTCTCTCTCTCTCTCCCTCCCTCTCTCCCTCCCTCCCTCCCTCCCTCTCCTTCCCTCTCCCTCCCTCCCCCTCTCTGTACATTTACACTTTTCTTTCTTCCTTTCTTCTTTCTTTCTTTTCTACACACCTACCCAACTCACCAATTTAGCTCATCCTACCTGCGTTTCAACAGTGATCAACTAATTCCCACCAAAATAGATCTTGCAACCGACCATTGCATATAAGCACAATTCGATGGAAGTTTCAACTTTTTTCAGCTGCTATAAAATGAATTTGGCAAAAGTCAACAACCTCTCGCCATGTGTTACAAGTGGTTCAGGAACGAGGGAAATGACAAGTGGAAACACCTGTGCACTTTATTGATCACCTGGCCGTTCACAAACTAGTTATTAGGTGTATGTTGGCTTGTGGTATCAGGTGAGGGTTTGGATGTATGAGAAATTATGTTTTTTGGAAAGTGTGTGTGTTCTATGGGCTTTCTTTTTAGTATATAGGGTGTGGGGATAGGGTAATATATATATACGTTGTAGCGTTGTAGGTGTGTGTGTGTGTCGGGGGGGTGGGGTGGGGGGGGAGTTATATACATCATGCACAGGTGGGCTTCATGTTAATGGGTCTTTCGTGTGTGAGTATGCATGACCCAGTGTACATGCGAGTAAGTTTCGTGAACAAGAATGTAAGGTTGTGTTTATATATATGTATATATATATATGTTTATATATATGTATATGTGTTTATATATATGTATGTGTATCTATATATCAATTCATATAAAGAATGTGTGTGTGCGTGTGTGTGTGTGTGAGTGAATGTATGTATGTGTATCTATACATAAATTCATATAAAGAATGTGTACGTGTGTGTGTGAATATATGTGTATCTATACATAAAAACATATAAAGAATGTGTGTGAATATATGTATGTGTATATATACATACATTCATATATAGAATGAGTTTGTGTATGTATGTATGTATGTGAGAATGTATGTGTATATATACATAAATTCATATATAGAATGTGTACGTGTGTGTGTGTGTGTATGAGAGAGAGAGAGAGAAAGAGAGAGAGAATGTGATTTAGAGCAGTTGTCATTAGTCATGTTAAATTACCTTGTTTACCATAGGTGCTCAATAACCTTATCACACGAATCTCCCTTTGTGAATTCACCTTCAGTTCTACCACAAGGTCACGTACGCACACATGGGTATGTACACTGCCTCGGGCACGTACACACACATTTGACTCGCACACACACACACACACATACGTTCAAACTTCCATTCCTAACTCGTCGAAAAATGTTGAGGTTTTGTTATAGAATTTAGAATAATGTCATTACAGAAGCGGTGCCTATGGAATTGATAAGCACGTCGGGGCAAGGGTAATTCTAGTCTGTCGAATTTTGATTCTTTGTGTGTGTGTGTGCGCGTGTGTGTGTGTGAGTGTGTGTGTGTGTGTGTGTGTGTGTGTTTGTGTTTGTTTGTATGTGTGTGTGTGTATGTGTATGTGTCTGTCTGTCTTCCTTAGTCCTCCCTCTACAATATACAGGTAACCATAAACAAAAACAAACCTCACACACACACAAACACACACAAACAAACACACACACACGCACACAACCACACACACAAACACAAGCACACACACACACACACACTCACACAAACACACACAAACACACACAAGATCGCTAAACACTTCAACCAACTGACCCAGATCTTTCAGCTGACCTGCTGTTAAGCGTTGCTGCCCACCTCTCACCAGACGCAGGGCGGCAGGTCATGTCTTTCCTTGAATACCAACACTGCCCTCGAGCCTTCAAGGTTATCTTCGCGTTTATTGGCCTCGTAAATCCTTCTCGGAAGAGCTAAGTGTCTCATCGCCGAAGGATTCGCTTTCCGGAAGTGGGGGGGGAGTCCTTTGCGATGGAGGAATTTTTGGATTTTTAAAGAAGCTCTGATTTGGCTTCTGTTTTTTTTGTTTTTCTTTCTCCTATCTTCTTCTTTTTTCTTTTCTTTCACTTTCTCTTCGCCTACGTTCTTCTTCATCTTCTCTCTCTCCCTCTCTCCCTTCTCCTCCATCTTCTATATCGTCATCATTTTCATCTCTCTTCCTTCATCTTCCTTCTCCTCCCCTTCTTTTTTCATCACCATCATCTTCATCTCTTCTTCTTCTTTTTCTCCTCCTCCTTATTTCCACCATAATCATTCATCCCCTTCTTATTTTCCCATCATTCCCATTATTCACTGGGGTCTCCTCTTTTGTCTTCTTCCTTTCCCTCTCCTATTACTTTTCTTTTGTTTTGATATCTTTCTCATGCCTTCGTCTCCCTGCTCGTCACTCCCTTACAATATATATATATATATATATATATATATATATATATATATATATATATATATATATATATATATATATATATATATATATATATATATATATCCATGTACATACACGCACATGTATATACATGCATACACACACACATATATATATATATATATATATATATGTATATATATATATATATATATGTATGTATGTATGTATGTATGTATGTATTCTAACATTTCCTCAATTTCTACGATCGATCTTGAGGTGGCACGAAGTGGGTTTCTTAAGCCTGGCAACCTTGTGCTTGTGCTTGTTGCCTGTAAGTTAGGCAGTTGTTGCTTCCGCTTGTAGAGGTGTAGCGGCTGTGCTTGCAACACTGGCCTTAAATGTTGCAAACTCTCTCCCGCACGCATCTTTTGTGGGATCCTTCGTGCTTTTTTTTTTTTTCATGTGACTTTATTCTTTTTTATTGTTCGGATATACTCATACATACATATGTATGCATGTGTGTATATACATACATAGAACAATAATGTGTGTATATATATATGTGTGTCTGTGTGTGTGTGTGTGTGTGTGTGTGTGTGTGTTTGTGCGCTCACGTGTAAATGGATGGAGAGAGAAAATGGACAAGAATGAACATTGTTGTTTTCTGTTTATCCTACAATAAAAAAGACGCTATTAAGATGAAAAACGATGTGCGAACGACCAGCTTGCTGCGACCACTGACACTAATGGCCGTCTTATCTCTCTCTCTCTCTCTCTCTCTCTCTCTCTCTTCGCTCTGTCTTTCTTACTCAGGGTTGTGTTTTTCCTTCTTCTCTTCCGTGACTTTGTCTCTTTCTGATCGCTGACTCTTTTTTTTTTTCTCGATCTCTTTCTCTCTTGTTTATTATTTCTTTTTTTTTTGTGTGTGTTTCTTATCCTTTCGTTCTTTCCTCCCTTGCTTTTCCTCTTCCAAATTAGTAAACAAAGCTGTGTAGATACTTTAGATTCTGCAAAGCTTTCCATTCTTAACTTTCATCTTTTCTCTTGAGAGAGAAAGAGAGAGAGAGAGAGAGAAAGGGAAGGAGAAAGAGACATAAAGATAAAGAAATTAAAATAAAAAGAGATAGAAAGAAATAAAAAGAGATAGAAAGAAATAAAAAGAAAAAGAGATAGAAAGAAATAAAAAGAAAAAAGAGAGAGAGAGAAATAAAAAGAAAAAGAGAAAAAGAGAGATAAAGAGAAAGAAATAAAGTGAAAAAGAGAGAGATAGAGAGAAAGAAATAAAGAGAAAGAGAGAGAAAAGTAGAGAGAGAGTGTCTGTATGTGAAAGCTGCTGTGCACAGATGCCGGCTTCATCATAACCCTGGATGGCAGTAATGATTTTGACGGTTAATTAGAAAGGATGAAGTTTTCTTTAGATGTGAGTGGGTTTCATATTTCTATGATCTTTGGTTTAAAGTCAAGAAAATAAGTTAGATTTAAATAGGTTTAGATTATGCTCTTTAAATTTGTAATAAGTCTCTAGTTGTAATATATGCATAAACAATAAAGTATATGAAAAAAATAGAGATAGTAAGAAAAGGAGATGGGAAAAGAAAAAGCTAGATAATGGGTGAGAGAAAGCGCAAGAGACAGAAGACAGAGGAAGAAAGAAACAAAAGGAAATGAAAAAAAGGGGGAAAAAGTAAGAAAAAGCAAAAGCAAGAGAGAGAGAGAGAGAGAGAGAGAGAGAGAGAGAGAGAGAGGGCGAAAGAATGAAAAAAGAGCAAGAGACAGAAGTCAGAGAGAAAGAGAAGGAAAATTTTTAAAATATGAAAAAATAAGAAAAGAAAAAAAGAAGAGAAAACGGAAGAGCGAGAGCGATAGATAATAAAAATAAATGAGAGAAAAAAAGCAAGAGAGAGAAATAAATAAAAGAATGAAAGAAAGAAAAAGAAAGAGAATGAAAGAAAAAGAAAGAGAATGAAATAGAGAGAAAGTGAATGAAAGAAAGAGAGAAAATTAAAGAAAAGAGAAAATAAGAAAAAAGAGAGAATGAAAGAAAGAGAGAAAAAGAAAATGAGAAGAAAGGAAGAATGAGCACTCACTCCCCAACATCCCTCACGGACGTCCCTGCGCTGTTCCTCGCCGCTTCCTGACGAGTGCTTTTAAAATGACAAATTACCTTTTTCCTTACCCGGCCACCTTGCTTATCCGTGACGTCACAGCCGTGGGTGGAAGTAACCTGACTTGGCACTGTGCCATCGCTCCCTCCCTCCCTCTCTCTCCCTTCCCTCTCTCTCCCTTCCCCTCCCCCTTCCCCTCCCCTTCCTCTACCTCCCCTCCCCTTCTCTCCCTCTCTCCCCCTTCCCCTCTCCTCCCTCTCTCCCCCTTCCCATTCCCTCCCCTTCCCTCCCCTCCCTCTCTCCCCCTTCCCTCCCCTCCCCTCCCTCTCTCCCCCTTCCCCTCCCCTCCCCTCCCATAGCCCCCTTCCTGATCATGCAAAGGCAGCATGATCTTGCAGTGCCATGTTCTTGCTAACTTGCTTGGGCTGTGATGTTCGTGTTGGCACTGTTTTGAAGGCACTGGGCGTATTGCATCTTGATAAGTCATGTGTGTTTACCATTTATTTATTTTATTACTTATTTTATTATTTATTTATTTATTTTGTGTTTACCATCTTTATTTTATTTTTATTTTTTATCATTTTTTCTGTTTCTCTTTTTTATCCCTATTTTTCCTATTCCTTTTTTCATCTCTTTCCCTCGCTTGTTTTTCTTTATGTTAATCATCATCACGTATATATTATATTATCATTCTTATAATGTAATCTTATAATTACTTTGTATTCATTCTCCCTCTCATCGTGTATTTTCTTATTTTATTTTATATTTTTATCTTTATTTTTATTTCATTATTTCTGTTATTTTTATTTTTATTTCATTATTTCTGTTATTTTTGTTATTATTTTATTTTTATTTTATAATTTCTGTTATCATTATCATTATTTTCTTAAAATAAAGGAATGAGTAAATACGATGCCACACGCCCACTAAACTAACTTATTTTTATCAATATATCAACCTGGATAATTTGCAACAAACCAACTTGGATAATTTGCCATAAACAAACCTGAATCTTCTGCAATAAACCAGCCAAAAAATCTTGTTATAAACAACCTGGATATTTTGCAATAAACCAACCTCATTCTATTGCAATAAACAAACCAGACAACTTTACAATAAATCAATCTAAATCCCTTGCAACAAACAAAACAGAATATCTCACATCAAACTTTTATTCTTTCTCAATAAACCAGCCTAAACCTTTTACAATAAACCTGAATAATTTCACAACAAAACATCCTGGACTTTTTAAGATAAAACCAACCTAAACCTTTTACAATAAACCTGAATAATTTTACAACAAAACATCTTAGACTTTTTAAGATAAACCAACTTAAATCATTTGCAATAAATCAAGTTAAATATTTTCCAGCTTGGCAACCATTCCGGCCGCCATTTCTCTGTCACATCCGGGAACCCAGCAGTTTAACCTTACGATCCCTGTTGTCTCGCCCCTACACCTTGTTGTTTCTAAGTATACATGTTTTTAGTGCGTGTTTTATGATCCCAATTGGAGAGAGGGAGAGGGAGAGGGAGAGAGAAAGAGAGAGGGATAGGGAGAGAGAGAGAGAGGAAGGGAGGGAGGAGAGAGAGAGTCTGTATTTCTGTTTTTTTTTTTAAGTCCCTTGTTTGGTTGTTTTATGCGTGTAAATTTCCTGACGGTAATTTATTAATCTGATATGCTTATTAGATATTAATCTAGATATGCCAAATAAAAGTGACAAAAATACAAATATTCTTTTGAGGTCGATGTGAAAAAACAATAAATCTACGGGAACCACACATCACCTTTGATACACGTGCCATTCCACAAGTTGAATTTTCGTTTAAAAAAACTGTCATATCTTACTTTTCTTCTATCTATTACAAACGAATTCGATCTTCCAACATTATATACAAAAATAACAACAACGATAAAAAACACCCTAATATAAAACAAAAGAAAATAAAAGAAATGATAGCCAACAAAAAGGAAAGAAATTTCACCATTTGTTACCAACATC
>BOPN01000411.1:290000-300000 GCA_017312705.2 Penaeus japonicus | reverse complement strand
GTTCTCATCACCACTGCTTTCATCACTAACATGAGCCTCTGCTTTCATGAATGTATTTCTTATTTTTTCTTTTTCTTTTGTAGTTTTTATTCGTTTGTTTTTCTTTCTTTTTTTTTAATATGCACACACACACACACACACACACACACACACACACACACACACACACACACACACCCAAGTATATTCTCCATGAAGTATACCGAATAACGCTTACGAAAATAAGGAATATAAACAGGAGAGAAGAAAGAGGTGAATGAGAGGGAGGCAGCAATAACAGGGAAATGACAAGAAATGGCGTGAGTTATGTTTCCTATTCATCATTCGTGGAAATGATTATTTATGAGGCGAACGCCAGAGAGGGAATGAATCTGTCTAACGAGTCAGGCATTTTCATTTTGGAAGTCTTGCTAGCTCTCTCTTTCTTTCTCTTTCTCTTTCTCACTCACTCCCCTCTCTCTCTCTCTTTCTTTCTCTTTCTCTTTCTCTCTCTCTCTCTTGCACGTTCGCTCTCTCTTACTCTTGCTCGCTTGCTCTCTCACTCTCGCTCTCGCTTTCACTCATTCTCTTTTGGACGCTCGCTTTCTCTCACACTCACTCTCTTTTGCACTCTCGCTCTCTCTCTCTCTTTTGCACGTTCGCTCTCTCTCTCTCTTTTGACCGTTCGCTCACTCTTACTCTCGCTCGCTTGCTCTGGCTCACTTACGCTCGCTTGCTCGCTCACTTTCTATCTCTTAATCTCGCTCACTCTCTCACTCTCGCTTGCTCGCTCGATCTCTGTGTCTCTGTCTCTTTGTCTGTCGACTACTCTTTCTCTTGTCTTTGTCTGTGTCTGTCTCAAAGTCTCTGTATCTGTCTGACAGCATCTCTCTCTCTCTCTCTCTCTCTCTTACATCTCTCTCTCTCTCATCCTTACCTCTTCTCTCTCTCTCTCTCTATCTATCTATCTTACCCCCTCTTCTCTCTTTCTCTCTGTCTTACATCATCTCCCTCTCTCTCCCTCCCTCCCCCCCTCCCTCCCTCACTCCCTCTCCCTCCCTCCCTCCCTCTCTCTCACTCTCTCTCTCTCTCCCTCCCTCTCTCCCTCCCTAGAATTACCCCCATCATTTCTAGACTCACTCTAACCCATCCATCCCTCTTTCCTTAACATGTATATGAAAGTACACCCCGGTTCCATCCCGGTTCTATCCCTTTGGCTAGTTCTAGAAACCCTCTGGGATATAATTCCGGTTCTGGGTCCAGGAAGAAATGGCTGGAAGAATAGCAACTTGTTGAGGTTAATGTTATGGAAAACATTCTTAAAATCCCAATTAATAAATGGAAATAGGGGTCCGTTTGTTAGATTTTTTTGTTTTTTTCCTTAATGGTGATTAAATTGGTCTTTTATTTGTGTTGTGTCGCTTGCTATGGATAACAATTACTGTTTTGTTTCACCAGATGGACTGTTTGGATTTTTATATTTTCATTATTGTTATTTTACAAAAAATGCTATTACATATTGCTATTAATATTACTTGAGGACGAAAAATATCAAAATTTTAGCAAACTACCTTGGTAGATATAACGACCATTATACTAATTTTGGGGGTAATCTAGTTTTAACAATTTCTTTGTGTTCAAGTAATAGAAATCACTTATTCTTAGATGTTAGATTTTTGTTAAGGTTCGAATACCCTTTTTTCGAACGTTTTCGCTTGAAATTTGTGTGTGATTTACGAGAAATGAAATTAACTTTTCCCAAAGCCTCTGAATGCGTTGGTAATTTGGTTCTTTTTTTTCTTTCATTGATAATAATTGAGTTTGCATTATCATTACATTCATGTGTTCTTGCCTGTAATTAATTCAATAACTTTAACAGCGTTAATGACATTATAACGTCTTAACATTCTATCTACGTCTCTCATTTATACCTATCTGTATGTCTATTCATCTGATATGTAATTCTGCCTCAATACATACATACATACATACGCACACACACACACACGCACACACACAAAGACACACACACACAAAGACACACATACATACATATATACACATACATACACACACATTTGCATATACAAATACATCACACACACACACACACACATACATATATACACACACACACATTTGCATATACAGTTACATCACACACACACACACACACACACACGCAAACAAACACACACACACACACACCCACCCACCCACACACACACACACACACACAGACACCCACCCACACACACACACACAGACACCCACCCACACACACACACACACACACACACACACACACACACACACACCCACACACACACACACACACCCACCCACACACACACACACTTTCCCCTTGACCGTGTAAGCTCTTAGTCCGCGCCTTGTAACCAAGGTTACTCCGTGACACTTCCTACAAACAGCATAAACAGCATAACAATAACAAAGCAATTTTTTTTTTCAAACGTTTTCAAAATTTCACTTTCAATTTACAGACTTGTACTTAAAATTACTGATGTTGTTATATATTATTGTTTTTCTTCTCCTAGTTTTTTTTTTTTTTTTTTTTTTTTTTTGTTGATATGTTTGTGATATGCACGCACGCACACACACACACACACACATACACATACACACACACACACACACTCACACACACACAGAACCCTACTGCACACAAAACTAGGTTTATTAAAGATATACCTTGTTAAGCTTTCAAAGTTTATTTGCTAAACATATATTTGTTCTATTAGAATTCTTCTTGACAAGGATTTATGTAAATGTTTATATTGTATTTCTAGTGACCAATATATGAAAGATATTTAATCTAAATTATTGATTTGATTTCAATTCATTTCATTTAATTCAAGTTTATGATACAAATATGTTTTTTTTTCGGTCTCCTTAACCTACCGGAAATGAATCACATTTGTTTGTTTGTTTGTTTGTTTTTCCACGAAAAGTGTATGAATTGTTATGTTAATTTACTTTTAATGTATATACTTTATATAAATCCGATTTGATACCACCAGTGATGGTGATTATGAGAATGAATTTTCTCTCTCTTTCTCTCTCTCTGTCCTTCTCCTCCTTCTCTCTTTATCTATCCTTCTCATTCTCCCTCTCTCTCTCCCACTCTCTCCTACTCTCACTCTCTTCCCCCACCCTCTCTCTCTCCCTTTACCTCCTTCTCTCTCTATCTCCCTCTCTCTCCCTCTACCTCTCTCTCTCTCCCTCCCTCCGTCCCTCCCCCCTCCCTCTCTCCTTCTATCCCTATCTTCATTACTTTATCAGTAATTCCTGTAATTCCTTGATTCATCATTTAAACATCCCATCAAACCTAGCACACAATCATCATATCTATCTAACAAACTGAATATTGACTCTATAAACTTGATACCAACTGACTGGCAATTCAGTCCTTAGCTAATCTGAAACTCGTCAAGTTTACATATGCATGTGATTTGTATACAAGAGTTCACTACGTTAACAGTATAGCGAACTAAACCTATTACGACTGTGGTAATCGCCTGATCTTAACACAATAATTTAAAGTGAAAAGAATATACACTGTTTTAATTAGATATTTTGTAAAATATACACTATTTTAATAAAATACATTTTAAGATCTACAACTCGCTATGTTATTTTTAATTGTTTTTTTTTTTCTAAGTGTTTAGTCTAGGATTTGGACCTGGGATCTATTTTTTTCCCTCTTGTTGAACACCGGTTATCGAAAACTGTTCAGTAAGAATTCTTAAAAAAAAAAAAAAAAAAAAACACGATGCTGCACTTATGTACATTGTTAGGAGTCTTTATCCACAAACTGAAGAAGATAAATTAATGTACATAATATAATCAATGGATTATTATAACACTTTATGTATGTCTGTCGGATCCCATGCACCAGTTTCACAGAAGAGATATGTTGTTTGTTGGTCATGCAATACATTTCTCTTTACTAATTTAATGGTTTTCTAGTGCCTTTACAACTTCTGGAGGGTTCATATGTATACAACTGTGTGTGTGTGTGTGTGTATGTGTACGTGAATCTGTATATGTGAATACGAATTCATTGCTTTGATTTTATTCTTTTGTTAGTCTTCCCTTCATGAATACTCTTCCCAGAGAGAGATGGAGGAAGGGAGAGAGATGGAGGGAGAGCGAGAGAGTGGAAGGGGAAGGGAAAGAGAGAGAGGAATGGAAAGAGAGAGAGAGAGGAAGGGAATGGGAAAGAGAGAGGAAGGAAATGGGAAAGAGAGAGGAAAGGAAAGAGAAAGAGAGAGGAAGGAAATGGGAAAGAGAGAGGAAAGGAAAGAGAAAGAGAGAGGTGGAGAGGAAGGGAGAGACAGAAAGAGAGGGAGAGGAAGGGAGAGAAAGAAAGAGAGAGAGGGAGAGGAAGGGGAAAGAGAGAGAGGGGGGGAGGAAGGGAGAGAGAGAGAAAGAAAAAAAGGAGAAAAAAAATAAAAGAAAAAAGAGAAAGAAGGGGGAGGGAGGGAGGGAGAGGGGTAAGGATGGAGAGGGAGAGAGGGGGAGGGAGGGAGAGGGTGGGAGGGAGGGAGGGAGAGGGTGGGAGGGAGGGAGGGAGGGAGAGGGGGAGAGGGTGGGAGGGAAAGAGAGAAAGAATGGGGGATGGATGGAAGGGAAGGAGAGATAAATAGATAGAGAGAGAGAGAGAGAGAGAAGAAGAAGAGAGAGGAAGACAAGAATAAAGAATGAGAGCAAAAGAGAAAGAGAAAGAATAAATCTTCACAACCACCAACACAGTCGGTATCAAAAGGTATTTCCTTCTGTTATAAACATCAAAAATACAATACAGTCTACAAAGCTCACGTGGAAAACAGAAACAGCAAAAAACACAACGCTACGAAGAAGGTTAAGCTTAGCTGATCCGAAAGGACTCAACAACCTTAACTGTAATCACCGTAACTACAGTGCCCTACGGTGACCAGGAGTTCCTCTTGAATGATAAGGAAATGAGAAATAAAAATACGTAGATTTTTTTTTTTTTTTTTTTTTTTTTTTTTTTTTTTTTTTTTTTTTTTTGATAAGCTGGATGGTAGTTGCATTGTGAGAGGATGAATTCATATAGATGTATATATATATATAATACGGTGAGTTTTATTGATAATTATGTATTTTGTAATTCTGTATGGCCTTCAGGGAAATATTACAGCAGTGACCCTTTGTTATCAATCCTTTATTATCAGAAACTGTAATTGAATATCTATTATCATTTCTACTTAAAGATAATCACTTTTAGAAATAGAAATAGAAATACATAATCGAGCGAAAAAAATATATAATCACATCAAAAATCTCGGACCAGGGTGTGGCTCTCTTGCTCATCGAAGCCCCGCCTCCTGGACACTCATTGGTCACGCTTCGTCGAGACCCCGCCCCCTTCGAGGTCACGTGACGTAGACGTAGAAAATGGAACGAGGAAGGTCAGGCTTATGTGTAATAATTTCCACTTTGGATGATCACACTGTTGGAAAATTATCCCTTCGCCAGCGGACCATATCTAGGGGACGGAGAGGAAGAGAGGAGGGGGGGGAGGGGGAGGGGAAGGAGGAGGGGGGAGGGGAGGGAGAAAGGAAGGGGGAGGGAGAGGAAGAGGAGAGGGAGGGAGAGGAAGGGAGGAAGAGGGAGGGGGGGAGGGGAGTGGAAGATGAGGGGGAAAGGGGAAGGAGGGGAGGGAGAGGGAAGGGGGAGAGGGGGGGAGGGAGAGAGAGAGAGAAGGAAGGGAGGGGTGAGAGGGGGAAAGGGGGGGGGAGGGAGGGAGAGGGAAGAGGAGGGGGAGCGGTGAGGGGGAAGGGAGGGAGAGGAAGGGGAGGGCGGGAGGGAGGGGGAGAGGGAAAGAAGGGGGAAGGAAAGGGAGAGGAAGAGCAGGGGGTAATGAAGGGAGAGAGGAAGAAGAGGGGGAAAGGGAGAGAAGACGAGGGGAGGTGAGGGGTAGGGGAGGAGGAGAGGAAGGGGAGGGAGGTGAGGGAAGGGAAGGAGAGGGAAGAAGGGGAGGGGGAAAGGAGAGAGGAAGGGGGAGAGGGGGGGGGAGGGGAGGGATAGGGAGGGAGAGGAAGGAGGGGGGGGGAGGGAGTGGAAGGAGGGAGGGAGAGGGAGGAGAGGAAGAGGAGGGGGGGAGGGAGTGGAAGATGAGGGGGGGAAAGGGGAAGGGAGGGAGAGGAAGAGGAGGGGGGGGGAGAGAGAGGAAGAGGAGGGGTGAGGGGAAAGGGGGAGGAGGGAGAGGAAGAGGAGGGGAGCGGTGAGGGGAAGGGAGGGAGAGGAAGGGGAGGGCGGGAGGGAGGGAGAGGAAAAGGGGGGGAAGGAAGGGAGAGGAAGAGCAGGGGGGTAATGAAGGGAGAGGAAGAAGAGGGGGAAGGGAGAGAGAAGACGAGGGGGAGGTGAGGGGTAGGGAGGGAGAGGAAGGGGAGGGGAGAGGTGAGGGGAAGGGAAGGAGAGGAAGGGGAGGGGAAAGGAGAGAGAGGAAGGGCAGGGGGGGAGGGGAGGGGTAGGGAGGGAGAGGAAGAGGAGGGGGGGAGGGAGTGGAAGAGGAGGGGGGAGGGAGGGAGAGGAAGAGGAGGGGAGCGGTGAGGGGAAGGGAGGGGAAGAGGAGGGGGTGAAATGGGGAGGTAGGAGAAGAAAAGGAGGGGGTGAAAGGGGGAATAAGGAGAAGAAAAGCAGGGGGGGAAGGGAGGGAAAGGAAGATGTGGGAAAAGGGAGGAAGAGGAGGGGATGAGGAGAAGGAAGAGGGGAAAGGGGGAGGTGAGGGGAGGGAGATGGGGGAAGAAGTGCATATCCTCTTCCGGAAGTATTTTTTTCAATGAAATCAATCATATTTTAGATCTTATTGTTTGTTCTTTTTCTTTTGTCAGTTGCTTCGTACTCTTACGTTATACGTATATATTTCCCGAGTTTCTTTTGTTTTCCTTTTATGATTGTTCTCTTTATGTTGTCTCCTCCTTTCCTTCCCTCTTCTATCCCCTTTTTTTATTTAATTTCCTTCTCTCTTTCTTCTTATATCCTTGACATTTCTTCTTATTCTCTCTTTATTATGATCTCCCTTGTTTCATCTTCAGATATTTTCGTTTTTTTCATTATCTGTATCTCTCTTATTCTCTTATTTACATATTCCCTTTCGCTTCCTGTCTAATATTGACTCTTCCTCTCATACCTTTTTAACCTCATCTTGTCTCATTCTCCCTCCTTATCCATCCTTCTTAATTCTCTCCTTCCCTCCTCCTCCTCCATCCTTCTAAATTCTCTCCTTCCCTCCTCATCCACCCTTCTCAATTCTCTCCCTCCCTCCCCATCCATCCTTCTCAATTCTCTCCTTCCCTCCTTCTCATTCCTTCTCAATTCTCTCCTTCCTTCTCTCCTATCCCTCACCTTCTTCCTCCACGACATGAAAATCTTCCTTCCTTCCTTCCTTCCTCCCTCCCTCCCTTCCTTCCTTCCTTCCTTCCTCCCTCCCTTCCTTCCTCCCTCCCTTCCTCCCTTCCTTCCTTCCTTCCCTCCTCCCTTCCTTCCTTCCTTCCCTCCTCCCTTCCTCCCTTCCTCCCTCCCTCCTTCCTTCCTTCCTCCCTCCCTCCTTCCTTCCTTCCTCCCTCCTTCCCTCCTTCCTTCCTCCCTCCCTTCCTTCCTCCCTCCCTCCCTCCCTCCCTCCTCCTTCCCTCCTCCCTCCCTCCCTTCCTTCCTTCCTTCCCTCCTTCCTTCCCTTCCCTTCCTCCCTCCCTCCCTTCCTTCCTCCCTCCTTCCCTCCCTCCCTCCCTCCCTCCCTCCCTTCCTTCCTCCCTTCCTTCCTTCCTTCCTTCCTTCCCTCCTTCCTTCCTTCCTTCCTCCCTCCCTCCCTTCCTTCCGGGTGTTTCTGTCATTAAGTAATCACAGGTCGTTTAGGCGCCGTGGTCCGTTCAGTTGCCGAGTAGTGTTTTTTTTCACTGACCTTTATTCATCTAGCTTTTTATTTTTTATTTTTTATTTTTTTTACAGGTAGCTGGCGACCTTCTTCGTCTTCTAAAGAATGTGATTTTTATGTAGGGTGCGTGAAAGATTTTGTTGTTGTTGTTGTTATTGTTGTTATTGTCTTGAGCATGGATATCTACTTGTGTTTTTCTTTTCTCTGTCTCGCTCTCTTTATTTCTTTCTCTGTCTCTGTCTCTATGTTTCTCTCTCTCTCTCTCTTTCTTTTTCTCTCTCTCTCCTTTCTTTCTTTCTTTTTCCCCTTCTCTCTCTCTCTCTCTCTCTCTCTCACTCACTCTCTTTTTCCCCTTCTCTCGTTTTCTCTCTTCATCTCTCTCCCTTTCCCACTCTCTCTCTCTCACATACACACTCACCCTCTCCCTCTCTTTCTCTCTCTCTCTCTCTCTCTCTCTCTCTCTTTCTCTCTCTCTCTCTCTCTCCTCTCTCTCTCTCTCTCTCTCCCTTGCCCTCTTTCTCTCTCTTTTCTTGTCCACTCTATCTCTCTTTCTTTCCCTTGCCCACTCTCCCTCCCTCCCTCTCTCTCTCTCTCTCTCTCTCTCTCTCTCTCTCTCTCTCTCTCTCTCTCTCTCTCTCTCTCTCTCTCTCTCTCTCTCTCTCTCTCTCTCACCACCACCTCCACCACTACCACCTCTTCGTCCTCCTCTTTCTGCTTCTTCTTCCTCCTCCTCCTCCTCCTCCACCTCCATCTCCACCCCCCCTCTCCTTTGCCATACCCATCGTACATGGCACATAAACCACAAAACCTAAAACCTGTTTGCAATATTCAAACAGAATACATTTAAACACTAATAAACATTAACATTATTCATAATCGACTTCATTATTTAGACAAGAAAGAAATATTTTAAAGTAATTTTCGTTATATCAAGTTCCACTATAACATACCTAAGTAACAGAATACAAAGGTGCCTTCAAGTCTACGGATGTGAAAGTTTTGGGAAAGTTAAAACAACGTTACTAAGTTACGGTTCGATATAACTTAACGCAGTCTCCCCTCACTCACTCGCTTTTGTGTAATGTAGATGGTTAATTAGTTAAGTTTGCACTCTCCCTCTACGGGTTTCTTTGTGCTTTGTGTACTTAAGGAAATATAAGTGTAATTACTAATTTATTACGTGTGATAAAGTCACATGTAAAGACATTGATACTTCACTTAATACATGTGTAATATATGATATAACAAATTGTTATTTAAACCCGAGGTAATGCCTTTTCTCAATGCTTAATTCTGCGTAATTCACTTAAGTCTTCATCACGAATTACATCGAAACTGTATGATGTAATTCAAACATTGATAACAAGAGGAAGTGAATGAAAGTGGCTGTTTACCCTTAATGGCGTACTTGGGTGGGCGGACTACGGGCTTATGGGTATTTCTTCGGGGTTATGGTGACTATCTGATTTGTTTTGTAAGGTTTTTGCATTCCTTTTAGTGTTGTTTTTTCTTTATTTTTTGTAGTTTGCCTTCCTTTCTTTTTATCTTATTTTTTTGCGCTTCTCTGTTTTATTTCTTTCCTTTTTTATATCTATCTCACTCTTTCTCTCTCTCTGTCTCTCTCTCTCTCTCTCTCTCTCTCTCTCTCTCTCTCTCTCTCTCTCTCTCTCTCTCCCTCTCCCTCTCCCTCTCCCTCTCCCTCTCCCTCCCTCGCTCCCCTACTTCCCTCACCTTCCTCTCAGCCAATTCTCCTCCATCCTATCCTCTCTATCTCTCCTTTCCTCTACAACTCCTCCTCTTCTCTCCCCTTCCCTTCATAATCATCTCCTTTTCTTATTTCCAATCGCTCGTCTCCGCTCAACACAGGAAACAAAGCGTAAAGGAATTCTAGCATTTACGACTTTTTTGCCGCCCTGTGACTTCGCTAACGTGGCTCTTCCCTCTTCCCTTCTTCCTCCCACGTGGCTGTTCCCTCTTCCCTTCTTCCTTCCACGTGGCTGTTCCCTCTTCCCTCCTTCCTTCCACGTGGCTCTTCCCTCTTCCCTTCTTCCTTCCACGTGGCTCTTCCCTCTTCCCTTCTTCCTTCCACGTGGCTGTTCC
>BOPN01000411.1:267500-280000 GCA_017312705.2 Penaeus japonicus | reverse complement strand
GAACGCTATCGAAAGGTTCAAAGTTCCCCGTTTCATTTCAATCATCATGGTGATCATATTTCAGCCCCACGTGGAGTCATCATAAAAAAATTCTCTCTCTCACCGTCACAAAATAGTGAGAGTAGCACTTGTAGCACTGGTACAAACATACCTCGAGGCCCGACCGCGGCTGATACGTTAAAGGTCCGCGTTAAAGGTCCGTATCATCTACGTGTGTTTCTCAACGGGAGCATTATCCATAATCTTTAACTGTTCCCTTGGCACAAAGAGAAAAAAAAAATATTCTGTCTTAAAAGCACATTAATAATAATAGTCACTGCAAATAATAACGTAAGGATTCGTCCTTACATTTTCTACCACTATTTATACACATTTTTCCATACATCTTTACATACATGAGTACTAAGTACACTGCAAGATAAATTATAAATCCTATACCAGCTTCTTCGTGATTGGCACACTGTACAAGAAACACTTCAAGATGAAGTAATTTATTTACCAAATATGAATTCGTCAATGGACTGTGAGCACTTGATGTACCTTCATCCATACACGCTTTCTAATTCTCTTAAATTAGGATTTTTTTTTTCTCGATTCTTTTTTTGTTTAATGTTTCTTCTCTATCGTAAATTTCTAAGGCATGTTCCAGACAGCTGTGGCGTTGGCTGGTCGTTATCAGGCATTTCAATAGAAGAACTTATCTAAGTGACCGATAACAGTTTTCAATCTACGATCTTGTATTCAGTATACCTGTCACTTTGACTATTGAAGATTCCGATAAAACAAAAGAAATCTAAACGAAAAATAACTTCTTCTTTTTTACTTCTTTATCAAAATAAAATCATATATTTCTCTCAGCCACCATAACATGCTAGTAAAATTTGTGTCAGCACCTCACACAAACATGTTAATATACTGTATTATATATGAGACCCATGAAACAGCTATTGCACAGACAATATATATGTGACCAGATTAGCAACGTTTCCACAGCACAGAATCCTAAACAGGATAGCTTCATGGTCTGTGTAGGAGAAGGATTACCACCACAAAATCACGTGGACACCTCACCACACAGACGAAGAACCAAGTCCTCACAAAACTACCCTTTCTCGAATTCACATCAATCACCATGGACAGAAAACCTGGGACCACTTTTTGATTGTTAAAGAAAGTGTCCCCAACAATATGATAGTACCAAAGGGCATATAACGGTTCACCATATCACATATATAAAAGCTACAGACACAAAGCTTTAGGCTCGGGGTGCTGGGTGTAAGATCCCTTTCAGTTCAAGTGTATTCTGCCCAAGTGTGCGTACAGAAACTCTGGAAGTCAGAGGGGGGGGGGGGTTGGGGGGAGGAAACACAGATGGTTCTCACTTTATATGCGGAAAAAAATTAGACCACTGTGGATGAAAACCTTAAATCAATACTGAGCAGGTCCTCTCATGTGTTCTCAATATTGTTTTCATAGAACTGGGCCAGAGTTCCTTATTCGTTGTAATTTCTTTAATACAGTCTTTGGTACAAGGGTCCGAGACATTTTAGAGATGTCGTGAGTGTATATATATAAGTATATATATATATATATATATATAGTTTGAAGACTGGATTCTGATGAAGAGATCAATGGGTGTTGATCTTAGACTCAAGAGGTTCATAGTTCTTTTCTTAAGGATTTACAAAGTTAGGAACATAGAGATTTTTTCGAAGTAATTTCACATTCAGAATTTGGAATGTTAGCTGTACTTTTTTTTTGAAATGGGGGGGTATTCTCCTACCCTGTTTTTTGGGAACTAGACATCCTTTTCATTCTTCTTTTTTACACAGGATATAATACTGTAAGTTAATATCCCTTGTCTGAAATCTTCTATGCCTGAAGGATCTATTTTGGTCAGTGTAGACGTGTGTAATTTCTACGTTGTGAAATGATTTTGGAAAGTTAATGAATATACAATAAAAATGGTATTCATCATTCAAATGACATCAGGATAATTTTGCTACTTAGACAATGCTGTATAACATCAAACATACTTCATCACATATAAAAAAACGAAAATGGAACACACATCCATATAAAATACCACTCAGAAAAAAAGAAAGAAAAAAAAACATAAAATAATGACGAAGAAAAAAACAAAAAACCTTCCAATCTCAATTTCGAAATCATACCATCCCACAAGACACCAAGTTCCTAAATGCTGACCAAAGATCACTCAGTCATCGACGAGGAGTAAATAGGTTTGTCCATGGAAGGCCTGAGCATGATGGAGCCTTCGACCCACAGGTTGGGTCTCTCCAGCATCTGTTCCCAGAGTTTCACCTCCATTCCCGCTGCTTCCATCCACTCCACGGGTCGGCCTCCGTGCTTGCCTGGAGAGAGAGGAAGAAAAGGGGGGGTGAGTGATGTTGGAGTGATGATGAGGGATGATGAGAGAGATGGTGTGGTGATTCTCCTATCTGGAGGATTACTTTAGCATCTTTTGGAATGTGGAAGGAGATCGTATATGGTAAAGAATGAATGCGATATATGAATGCGATCGTATATGGTAAAGACATTGCAGATGAGTGCGAAATTTTAAGAAAAACGAGAACTCGCGTCTCGGGTTAAAACCAAGCGACGGAGACCCTCGGTGCCCTCACCTTTACCGAGATTTAACCGACAGCCGCCCAGGAACTGCGAGGTCCCGAGGCGGTCGTGATCCCACACCGACAGCTCCAGAGAGCGCTCGGTCAACTCCTGCAGACTCGTATCCTCGAACACCAGCGTGTGGTTCCACGTCGGGTTCAGGGTCTTGCGGCACACGCTCGTCTTCTGCTTGGAGGCTTTCCCCTTCTCGGGAAGCAGAAGCCTGGAATGGGAGGGCGGGAATGAGGCGCCGGAAGGGGATTGGGTTCGGGGGCGTAAATGGGCTTTGTCTTTGGTCCTCGCGCACTCGGGAAAATGTAGTCGTTATCTTAATTGGGGTTCCTGAGTGGCTATTGATTCCTGGATTACTTTACGAATTACAAATCGCTCTCGGGCAATAATAGCACGCGAGGTGTTTCGCGTGAGAGTGAGTCAGACCGAGAGTGAAAAAAAGGTAGCAAATAACACACGCACCTCGAACAAGGCGCCTCCCTCGCGTCAAATCATCCTCAAACAATTCATAAACCAGAAAAACAAAAACAAAACAAGAAAACAATCCACCATGCCAGCGGCGTAGATGGCCACGCCCCCTTACCCTTTGCAGACAGGATCAGCAGTGCCGTGAGGACGAATGGCGGCCAGACTCTTGGCTTCCTTGACCAGGACGTGGAGGGCGCCCCGGGAACGCCGTGCCTTCCTTCCGGTCACGGCGTCCGGGGGCACGAACTTCAGCGCCAGAATCAGGTCACCGCGAGGGCTGTAGCTCAGGTCATCCATCGGCTCCGTCTGGCGAGGAATTAGGCGTGTTAGTTTTACTGGACATTATTTCGGAAATTGCTTTGTGGGAAGGAGAGCGAGGTCACCATTGCAAAACTCTTTCGACAGGCATTAAAAAAGGCTATGCAGATATAACCGACATGATTTTGAAATTAAACTTGACCTAACACACACACACACACACCTCTCACCCCTCACCCCACCCACCCACCCACCAACCCACCCAACTCCCTAACCCCTCACACCCACCCCCTCACCCCCTTACCCAACCCACACCCCTTACCAACCCCCAACTAACCCACCCTCACCCCATCACCCCCCAACCCCCCCCCTCACCAAACCCCACCCCTCACCCCCTCAACCCTCCCCTACCTTCTCTTGGAGCGGATACCACTTCGGCGTGACGTAATCGAAGACCGAGTCCGCCAGGGGGATGACGACCTCGCCCAGGAAGTCGTTCCGACCGAACATGTCGCTGTGCCACACGGACACCCACAGAGTCCTCGAGTCCAGCTCGCTCATGGTGGTCGTGAACTGGAGGGGGATTGAGAGAGAGAGAAATCATTAAAAAAAGGGAATTAGGGAGAGAATTAAGAGAGAGAAATAATTAAAAAAGGGAATTAGGGAGAGAATTAAGAGAGAGAAATAATTAAAAAAGGGAATTAGGGAGAGAATTAAGAGAGAAAGAAATAATTTAAAAAAGGGAATTAGGGAAAGAATTAAGAGGGAGAAATGAAAATAAAGGAATTAGGGATAGAAATGTGGGGGGGATTGATGAGTAACGGAAGGGGGAGTTGAAATAGAAGCGATAGAAGCGGAGAGGGATTTGAAATAAATGATGGGGATTTAAAGCAAATGAATGAGGATTCAAAGTAAACAAAAAGGGATTCAAAGCAAACGAAAGAGGATTCAAAACAAACAAAAATGGATTCAAAGCAAACGAAAGAGTATTCAAAGTAAAGAAAAATGGATTAAAAGCAAACGAAAGAGTATTCAAAGTAAAGAAAAAGGGATTCAAAGCAAACGAAGAGAAATTCAAAACAAGTGAAATGGGATTTAAGAGAAAGGAAAAAACATAAATAAAGGGTGACTTAAAACCGGACAAAGGAGGGATTTAAAACAGAGAGAAAGAGGGATTTAAAACCTAGATAAAGAAGGATTAAAATACGGGAATTATTGCAATTAAAGCTCAATGAATAGGTGGGATAAGTTTTGTTCTTTCTGCAATAGAATGCAACGCATGCAAGTGACAAGCAACATACTTTTTTTATATTCACAGTAACTCTGTCATAATATATATATATATATATATATATATATATATATATACAAATCTATCTATCTATTTATCTATCTAGCTATCTATCTCAATACATAAAATATCACCGATACATTACTTAATAAACAAACAAAAAATCTAATTCCTAAGAGAGAGAGAGAGAGAGAAAGAGAGAGAGAAAGAGAGAGAGAGAGAGAGAGAGAGAGAGAGAGAGAGAGAGAGAGAGAGAGAGAGAGAGAGAGAGAGAGAGAGAGAGAGAGAGAGAGAGAAAGAGAGAGAGAGAGAGAGAGAGAGAGAGAGAAAGAGAAAAGAGAGAGAAAGAAAGAAAGAAAGAAAGAAAGAAAAAAAAAAAAAAAAAAAAAAAAAAACACGGACACACTTACCCGTAGGACTTCATCAAAGGAAGGATTCAGCGTGTGCTTCTTGACCTTAGTTTTCCTCTTGCCACTCTTGGATTTGTCCGGAAGAAGATAAACCTTCACGTATCTGTAAGAGGAAGAGAGAAAGGAGGGGGGAGGGGGGGTTAGAAATCTCAGTGAGGTGTTACCGTAATAGGTACGTAATAGGATTTCAGGGAGTGGCGTTGAGTAAAAAAAAAAAAAAAAAAAAAAAACGGGGGGGGGGGGGGGGGGGGGATCCAGAGCAATGTAGTGGGTGTTAAATGTGAGATTATTGAATTATTTATTATTTTTCTTCTTCTTAATCTTGAACTGCATGATGTAGGAGAATTTGGTCAATATTTCTAAATTCAAGTCAGTAATAGTAATAATATAAAAGAATGTCAAAACGAAATGTTTTTTTTATATATAAATTCATTCCACTCTTCCAAATCCAACACACAAAATCAACCAACCAACCAAACAAACAAACAAACAAATCACATCCACCACAAATCTTCTCTCACAAACAAACAAACAAACAAAAAACGAACACAAATGAGACAGACAATAAAACAAAACAAACAAACAAACAAAAATCAAACTCGAATAAGACAGACAAAAACAAAACAAAAAACAAACAAACAGAAAGAAAAAGAATCGAAAAAAAGAGAAAAAAACAAACAGAAACAAAGAAAAAAGAAAATAAAAAACGAAAAAAAAAAAAAAAAAAAAAAAAAATCCACGAAGGCAAATCCAAGTGTCATACTAACGTGACGATAGAACAAAGCGCGAGTGCATTTCCCTCGACATAATGGAGCGAGGAGGGAAGCGGACTCATTCCTTCTTTGTAGCGAGCAATTATTGAGCGGAGTCCTTCTCTCTGTGACTCTTATCCCCCCCCCCTCCAAACCCTTTTCTTCTTCCTTCCTTCCTCCCTTTCTCCTTCTCCCTCTGTCTCTGTCTCTGTCTTTCTGTGTTTCTGTCTTTGGCTCTGTCTCTGTCTCTCTGTTTCTGTATGACTGTCTTTGGCTCTGTCTCTGTCTGTCTCTTTCTCTGTCTGTCTGTCTGTCTCTCTCTCTGTTTCTGTCTGATTCTGTCTTTGTCACTGTCTCTGTCTCTCTGTCTCTCTCTCTTCCAAAATATCCAAAATATCTAAACCCTTTGCTTTTCTCCTCCTACTTCCATTCTCTGCATAATCCTTATTCTTGGCTTATTCTCCTTCGCTTCTATACCCCCCCCTTCTACCCCCATACCCCCTACACCCCCCCTCCCCCCTACCCGAAATAAGAGACTTGCTTCCACTTTTTTTTACTTTTCTTTCTTCTTCTTCCTTCTTAAAGAAAATCAATGTCACTCCAAAAGCCTACGTTACTACTCGACTTCCTACCCCCCCCTCACCCCCCCCCCCTACGCCCACGCCCACGCCCGTCAAAAGACCATCGATCCTCTCTTTCTCTCTGTGTCTCCGTCCGTCTCTTTGTCTTCTTATTTTCTCTCTTTCTCTTCCTCTCTCTCTCTCTCGAAGAAGAAGAAGAAGAAGAAGATATAGAAGAAGAAGAGGTAGAAGAAGAAGGAGAAGAAGAAACGTGTGTAAAACATACATTATGACACAAGGTGGAAATATGAAAATGAAAGACAAAAAAGAATAAATATACATACATACATACTTATACACACACACACACACACACACACTGTGAGTGTGTGTGCGTGTGTGTGTACGTGTGCATGTGCATGAGAGAGAGAGAGAGAGAGAGAGAGAGAGAGAGAGAGAGAGAGAGAGAGAGAGAGAGAGAGAGAGAGAGAGAGAGAGAGAGAGAGACAGAGAGAGAGGGAGAGAGCGAAATAAAGAAGACCCTTGGCGCCAAAGCGAGCCAAGCACGCAGTTTCCCACAAGCAGTCGCTCGCAGCCGCAACGATGACTTAAGACACAGCAAGACACATCACCTCATTCGTCAAAGCAGGAGGAAGAGGAGGAGGAGAAGGAAGGGGGGAGGAAGGAAGAGAGGAGGAAGGAAGGGAGGAGGAAGGTGGGAGGAAGGAAGAGAGGAGGAAGGAAGGGAGGAGGAAGGTGGGAGGAAGGAAGAGGAGAAGAAAGGGAGGAGGAGAAGGAAGGTGGGAGGAAGGAAGAGGAGAAGAAGAAAGGGAGGAGAAGGAAGGTGGGAGGAAGGAAGAGTGGAGGAAGGAAGAGGAGAAGAAGAAAGGGAGGAGGAAGGTGGGAGGAAGGAAGAGGAGATGAAGAAAGGGAGGAGGGAGTAAGGAAAGAGGAAAGGAGAAAGGATAGAGGAAGGGAGGAAGAAGAAAGGAAGGAGGAACGGAGGAAGAAGGCAGAAGAAAGGGTGAAGAAAGGGAAGAGACGAAGGAAGAAAGAAAGAAGAAAAAGCCAAGGAAGAGCAGGAGAGGAGACGAGAACCGAAACACGAAAAAAGAGAGAAAAAGGAATAAGAAGAAGGGCTACCCATCTAACCCCTCCCCCTCCCCTACCCATACCCCCCCTACTTCCTACCTACCCCTCCTACCTCCTACCCCTTCCTCCTACCCATCCCCCTCCTACCTTCTCCTACCACTCCTACCTTCCCCCTACCCCTCCCACCTCCCCCTCCTACCTTCCCCCCTCCCCCCTTCCCTTCCCCTTACCCATGCCTAATGGCCGAGTCACACGCCACCGCCCTTGACAGTCCCGCGTATCCGAAACGGGTTCCCGAATCTCCCCGGCGGGTTCTTGAGACCGCGGGTAACGCGATAGGTGAAGCAACGAGCGTACGTATATGTATATATATATATATATATGTGTGTGTGTGTGTGTGTGTGTGTGTGTGTGTGTGTATGTGTGTGTGTGTGTGTGTATGTATGTATGTATATATATATATATATATATATATATATATATATATATATATATATATATATATATGTATGTATATATATATTTTTTTCTTCTTTATATATATTTTTTTTCTTTTATATATACATTTTTTTTTATATATACATATTTTTTTCCTTTTATATATATATTTTTTTTTCTTTTTTATATATTCATTTATTTATTATTATTATTTTTTTAGTGTAAACATGTACGTCTGTGGGTGTTCGTGCATGAGAGAAGATGTATGGACGGACGAATAGCCATGCACACATACACACACGCACGCACACACACTACAGGCCTATCTAATTCTTTCATAATTTCCGCATTGGTTTTTCTCAGCCCCAAGCCTTCTTTGAAAAACCGCTAATTAAAAATCCATAATTATAGGCTGAAGAATCATTCCATCTACACTTTTTTATCTCGACTGAATTATCACCGTTTGTCAATAATGCTGACATCTGCTAACAAGAATGCTGACATCAAACGAGAACAGTGCTGACAACCACTAACAACAGTGCTAGCATCTAAAATAAAAATGCTGGCATCAAATGAGAACAATGCTGACATCTGCTAACAAAAATGCTGACATCTGTTAACAAAAATGCTGACATCAAATGAGAACAATGCTGACATCTGCTAACAAAAATGCTGACATCAACCGAGAACAATGCTGACATCGCCTGAAGCCAACACAGCTGACCCAAACTAAAAAAATCCGACATCAGCTGACAGCAATTTCTTGCATCCGCCGCCAACAATGCCAATGCCACCAGCGCTGCCTCCACGTGCGCATTCCCCGAGAGCAAATGAGAGAATGCGGGAATGACTTTAATTAAACTGAATGCAATATTAATCCTGGAATAATTGCAATGTCCTGTTGACAATGCAAACATTCAGAATCGTGACTGGGAGGATTATCGTGGTGTAACCAACGTTATATGATTAATGTAAATGATAAGAAGGAGGAGGAGGAGGAGGAGGAGGAGTAAGAGGAAGAGGAGGAGGTGAGAGTAATAGTAATAGTAGTAGTAGTAGTAGTAGTAGTAGTAGTAGTAGTAGTAATAGGAGGAGGAGGACGAGGAGGAGGAGAAGTAGAAGAGGAAGAAAAAGATGAGGAGGAGGAGGAAGAAGAAGAATAAGAATAAAAAGAAGAAGAAAACGAAGAAGAAGAGGGGGAGGATGAAGAAGAAGACGAACGATCAAAATACGCCAAGACAATCACAACCACAAGAATTAGCTTCGTAGATCAATAAGCAAAGTCATCCTCATTACGCGGAAAATAAGTTATTCAGAGCAAGAGAACTATTTATAGAACAAAAGAAGTTGACGCGGAGAACAAAACAGGAGACACAAGAACAGACGAAAGACATGCAATTAATTCACACGCACGCACAAACACACACACACACACACACACACACACACACACACACACACACACACACACACATATATATATATACATAGATATATACACTGATAATTGTGATTATGCCTGAGATGTTTCCGCCGCTGCGGCTTGTTGGTGTTATTACTACTGTATTTTGTTGCTGTTTCTCTTTCCAGGTCATTTCGAGTGAGGCAAAACACGTTAAAGTAGAAGGCGTGAGGCTGGCTGGCTACTACGCCATGAACGGGAAAGAGAGAGAGGAAGAGAGAGAGAGAGAGAGAGAGAGAGAGAGAGAGAGAGAGAGAGAGAGAGAGAGAGAGAGAGAGAGAGAGAGAGAGAGAGAGAGAGAGAGAGAGAGAGAGAGAGAGAGAGAGAGAGAGAGAAGAGAGGAAATAAAGAAGTCAAAAGTGACTATCAAAGAAGAACAAAAAATAAATGAATAAATAATGGATGAAATTACACAGAACATGAAATTACACAGAACAACACAAAGAAAGAAAGAAATAAAAAAAAGGAAAACACAGTAACTCAAAAATCACAAAGAACAAAGTAATTAATAATGCTATGTATAAAGGCGCCACACGGAACACGGAAGAAAGAATAATTGCAACAATATCAATGAAAATCTCACAACGACAGACAGACAGACAGACAGATCATTGCATTAAACATAAACATAAACACACAACCAAACGTAAAGAACAATCAACATGCAACCAAACACACAACCACCCACCCCCACCCCCAACCGAAAAACACGTCTCTACTCACGGATCGGATCTGTTCCTCTTCGTGTCGACGGCGGCGAGGTCGCGGCACTGAACGACACGGGCCTCGAGCTGCCCCTCCTTGTAGTTGTACTGGAGGCCGAGCTCGATCTCGCCCTTGACTACCACAGTGCCGTAACGACCCTCGGCGCCCGCGGAACACACCGAGGCCATGCTCTCGCTCCGGGACTGTTGGGCGGGGGAGAGAGGGACGGGAGAGAAGCGAGGTCAGTAAAAAGGGTTAATTAAGTAAGTAAGTATGGCTTTTGGTTTGGTTTGGGGGAGGGGGGAGGGGAGGGGAGGGGAGGGGAGGGGAGGGGAGATGGGGAGGGAGGGAAAGAGGAAGGGAGGGAGAGGGAGGGAGAGGGAGAGAGAGAGAGAGAGAGAGAGAGAGAGAGAGAGAGAGAGAGAGAGAGAGAGAGAGAGAGAGAGAGAGAGAGAGAGATAGAGGGGGGGGGGGGAGAGGGGAGGGAGAGAAAGAGAGAGAGAGAGAGGGAGAGATAAACTAAGATAGAAATAAACTGAGAAAGAGTGAGAGAGAAAAAAGAAAGAAGGAGAGAGAAAAAACACAAATACAACATATCGCAATCAGTGTGAATACCCACAGCTGGTAAACAAAGTTAGAATAGGAGGAAGGGGGAGAAGAGAGAAGGAAGAGGAGAGAGGAGAGAGGAGAGAGCAGAGGAGAAAAGGAAGAGGAGAGAGGGAAGAGGGGAGAAAGCAGGTGAGAGAGGGGAGAGGAGAGAGAGCAGATGAGAGAGGGGAGAGGAGAGAGAGAGAGAGCAGAGGGAAGGCAGAGGAGAGAGAGCAGATGAGAGAGGGGAGAGGAGAGAGGGCAGAGGAGAGAGAGCAGAGGAGAGAGGGGAGAGGAGAGAGGGCAGAGGAGAGAGAGGAGAGCAGAGGGCAGAGGAGAGAGAGCAGATGAGAGAGGGGAGAGGAGAGAGGGCAGAGGAGAGAGAGCAGATGAGAGAGGGGAGAGGAGAGAGGGCAGAGGAGAGAGAGCAGATGAGAGAAGGGAGAGGAGAGAGGGCAGAGAAGAGAGAGCAGAGGTGAGTGGGAAGAGGAGAGAAAGCAGAGGAGAGAGGGAAGAGGAGAGAGAACAGAGAAGAGAGAGGGGAGAAGGGAAAAACATACCGAAATACAACATCAACACAATAAAGGAAACGGTAATTAATCAACAGAGGTGTGACGTGCCGGAATAAAACGCACATACGGGAGATCTTAGACGCGAGGGGAAAGAGGGGAGGAATACGAGGATAAGAGGGGAGAGAGAGAATGAGAAAGAGGGGAAGAACAAGAGACCAAAGTGGGGAACGAATAACGCACGACCTTCGAAGAACAGGTCGAAGCCGCAGGTGTGAGTGAGGTCTTATTAAGGTCGTACGTAGCTCCTCTATGGAAATTATAGTGTCTCTGTAACACACCGAAGAAGAAGAAGAAGAAGATGAAGAGGAAGAAGAAGAAGAGGAAGAGGAGGAAGAAAAGCAATACATACAGATTGGTGATTGATGTGATAGCTAGACATTGTGATAATCATAAGGGAGGGAATAATATGAAAAATAATAGCAATGCTAATATTTAAGCAAATATCAAAAACAATAACAACAGCGATAATATAATAATAATAATATTAGTAACAATAATAATAATGAGAATAATACTAGTACAAGCAATAATAATAACAACAACAATAATAATAATAATAATGAGAATAATGATAATAATAACACCAACATAAATGCTAATAATAACAATAATAATAATAATAATAACAACAATAAAGACAATAATAACAACAATAAATAACAAAAAGAAACATGAAAAAACAACAACAGCAAAACAAAACAATACAAATAAAAATAAAACCAACAATAACAACAAACAAACAAAACCAAAAAATAAAAAATCACAAACACTCACAAAAAAAACACAATAACAACAACAATAATAGTAATATAAATAAATCCCAAGAAACAGAAAAAAAAACACCGAAATGCGAGACTCCCCCAACAGCAACCCATAAACCAAGTGTGTGTCTCCGAAGAAGGGCCAGAGAGTCTCGAGGATAAGACCAACAACCTCCATCAGCTAGCAAGCAAGCAAGCAAGCAAGCAAGCAAGCAGTCTCGCGGGTCTAGTTCTTCGTGAATGATTCGCTCTGTGATGATAATTTTGAAAAAAAAGAAAGTGTTTTGTTTTTTGTGATGTTTTTATTTTTTATTTCTTATTTTTTTAGTTTCTGTGGTTCATTTCTTTTTCTTTTTTTCTTTTTTTTTGGTTTTGTGGTATATATGTTGTTGTTTTTTGTATGTGTGTGATTTTTTTTCTTTGTTGTTGTTTTTGTTGTTGTTTGAGGTTTGTGATTCTCAATGGGTAGTCTTCTTCTTCTTTGCCTTTCTATTCATTTT
>BOPN01000411.1:252500-265000 GCA_017312705.2 Penaeus japonicus | reverse complement strand
TGAGGTGCAATGAGGGCGGGAAGGGGGAGGAGGATGGGGGAAGGGGGAGGAAGGGGGAAGGGGAGGGGAAGGGAGAGGGAGGGAGGATGGGGGAGAGGAAAGGGGGAAGGTTGAAGGGGAGGGGGAGGAGGATGGGGAAAGGGAGGAAGGGGAGAGGAGAAGGGGGAAGGGGGAAGGGAGGAAGAGGGAGAAGGGGTTGAAGAGGAGGAGAGAAGGAAATGGAGAAAGGAGGAAGGGGGAGAGGAGAGGAGAGGGTGATGGGGGAAGGGGAAGGGGAAGAGGAAGGGGCTGAGGGGGAGGAGAGGGGGAAGGGGGAAGGGGAGGGGGAGAGGAAGGGGGAAGGGAGAGAGGAAGGGGTTGAGGGGGAGGAGGGTAGGAGGAGAAAAAGGAGGGAAGGAGGAGGGGAAAGGGGGAAGGGGAGGAAGGAAAGGAAAGGGAGGAGGGGAGGAAGGGCGGAGGAGGTGGGAGCGTAGGAGAGAGACCCTCACTTCCTTTCCCCCCTCCTTCCTTCCTTCTCTCCCTCCCTTCCTTCCCTCCCTCCTCCTTCTCTCCCTCCCTTCCTTCCATCACTCCATTCCATTCCTCTCCCTCCATCTCATTCCATCTTTGTCCTTCTCCCTTCCTACCACTATCCCTCCTCTTCCTCACACACTCAAAAAAAGAAAGGAAGATAAGAGAGAGAGAGAGAGAGAGAGAGAGAGAGAGAGAGAGAGAGAGAGAGAGAGAGAGAGAAAATAAGAGAGATAACGAAAGAGAGAGAAAATAAGAGAGCGAGAGAGAGAGAGAAAATAAGAGAGCGAGAGAGAGAGAGAGAACGAATGAAAAGAGAGAGAACTAAAGAGAGATAATAAGAGATAGAGATAAAATAAGAGAGAGAGAGAAAGTGAGAGAGAAAGAGAGAGAGAGAGAGAAATCTTCAAGACAGCTCTGACGTCACGGCGAGTGTCTAAGGAGAGTGTGAAAGTAACAAGTGAAGGTCGCAGGCCGGGAAGAAGAAGGGCGGGTGGGCGGGCAGGCACGTCTTAAAGGTGTAGAGGGAGGGATGGGCGGTCTTTTGTTATGGGACTGTGAGAAGGGAGGGAGGGAGAGAGGGAGGGTGGGGGGAAGGGGAGAAAGGGGAGGGGAGGGGAGGAAGGGGAGGAAGGAAGGGGAGGGGATGGGAGGGGAGGGTAGGGGAAGGGAGGAAGGGAAGGGACGAAATGAATAGAAGGAAGGAAAGAAAAATAGAAGAGAGGGAAAAGGAGTGAGAAACCAAATAGAGGGAAATAAAGATGAAGAGCGGGGAGCGAAGCGAAGGATCGAACGAACGGACGAAAGGAAGGAAGGAAGGAAATAAGGAAGGAAAGGAGGAAGAGAAGACACGAACAGGTCAGGAAGAGAGAGACAAGGCCCGGTCCCGGCGCTAGAGGTAAACAAACAGGAAAAAAAAGAAAAAAAAAAAATTATCCACGCACAGACGCTCTCTGTCCTTCGTCCCTTCTACGCGCCGTTTCAGCAGGTCTGGCTGGTGACAAGAAGGGAGGGAGGGAGAGGGAGGGAAAGGGAGAGAGGGAAAGGGAGAGGAGGAGGAGGAGGAGGAGGAAGGGAGGGGAAGAGGGGGGAGGGAAGGAGGGAGGGAGGGAGAGGGAGGGAGGGAAAGGGAGAGGGAGGGAGGAAGGGAGAGGGAGAGAGAGGGAGGAGGGAGAGAGAGGGAGGGGGGAGGGAGGGGGAGAGAGAGGGAGGGAGGAGGGGAGGAAGGGGGAGGAAGGAGGGAGGGGGAAGGGGGAGGGGGAGGGGGGAGGGGGAGGAGGAGGGGGGGAGGGGGAGGGAGAGGGGGAGGGAGAGAGGGGGGAGGGGAGGGGGAGAGAGAGGGAGGGAGGGAGGGAAGGAGGGAGGGAAAGGGAGAGAGGGAGGGAGGGAGGGAGGGAAAGGAGGGAAAGGGAGGAGAGGGAGGGAGGGAAAGGGTGAAGAAAGGAGGGTGGGAAGGGAGGGAGGGAGAAAGGGAGGGAGGGAGAAGGAGAGGGAGGGAGAAGAGGGAGAGGGAGAGAGGGAGGGAGGGAGGGGGGAGGGAGGGAAAGGGAGAGAGGGAGGGAGGGAGGGAAAGGGAGGGAGGGAGGGAGAAGGAGGGAAGGAGGGAGGGAGGGAGGGAGAGGGAGGGAGGGAGAGAGGAAAAGGGAGGAGAGGGAGGGAGGGAAGGAGGGGGAGGGAAAGGGAGTGAGAGGGAGAGAGGGATGGGAGAGAGAATAAGATAGAGAAAGAAAAAAGAGAGGGAGATAAATAAAACAAAACAAAAAAAGAAAAACAGACAAAAAAAAGGAAAACTAGACCACAAAATACAAAAACAAAAGATAATCCATAGACAGACAGACAGACAGACAAATAATCCGAGAACAACGCCCCCCCCCCCTCCCCCCACAATGCACCGGTGACACGGCCCGAGGAGGCAAGCTGGCTGACGGCGATAAGGCGGGCGCTACGCATCTTATCGCGGGCGGCGCCGCTAAAGGTCCGGTCGGCGAAAGAAAAGGGCGGAGTGTATAGGAAGGGAGGGAGGGAGGGAAAGAGGGAGGGAGGAAGGAAAGGAGGGAAGGAGGGAGGAAAGGAGGAAAGGGGGAGGGAGGAAAGGAAGGGGGGTAACCATGTCCCAAAAACACCTTCTCTCTCTCTCTCTCTCTCTCTCTCTCTCTCTCTCTCTCTCTCTCTCTCTCTCTCTCTCTCTCTCTCTCTCTCTCTCTCTCTCTCTCTCTCTCTCTCTCTCTCTCTCTCTCTCTCTCTCTCTCCCATCACTCTTTCTATCCTATCTCTTGCACTAAGGATAGTGTACAGGAGAAACAGGCTGTAGGATCTATCTACCTGTCTGGATGTTGAGGTAAATAGGATTACTTTTCCCATCAGGTTGTGTGTGTGTGTGTGTGTGTGTGTGTGTGTGTGTGTGTGTGTGTGTGTGTGTGTGTGTGTGTGTGTGTGTGTGTGTGTGTGTGTGTGTGTGTGTGTGTGTGTGTGTGTGTGTGTGTGTGTGTGTGTGTGTGTGTGGGTGTGTGTGTTTGTGTGTCCGTGCGTGTGTGTGTATGTACCTGTCAGTGTGGGCGTATGTATGTGCACGTGTCTTTATTTTTTTGCCGTCCTACGCCCATGGCATAAAACATGAGGCCAAACTCGCGCCCCAGACAGCAGAATCCGACAAGCTTCTGCACATTTGATTCGCCTTTGTGAATGCCTTATCCACTCTCGAGGGAGGAGTAGCTCGCGTGACTTGTGTGTGGCATGAGTCTCTGCTCGTGAAATCTTTTTCCTGTTTCTTTTCTTTTTGTCTGTCTGTCTGTCTCTCTTTTTTTTTGGTCTTTGTCGTCATCTCTCCTTTTTCTTTCTCATTCGTTTCCTCTCTCTCTCTCTCTCTCTCTCTCTCTCTCTCTCTCTCTCTCTCTCTCTCTCTCTCTCTCTCTCTCTCTCTCTCTCTCTCTCTCTTTCCTTGTTATTTTCCGTCTCTTTCTCTCTCTCTCTCCCTCTCTCTCCCTCTTTATCTCTATCTCCCACTCCCACCCCCTCTCCATCTCCCTCCCCCCTCTGATAGTACAAACATTCAAATAAATATACGATCCTAAACCTTCTACTAAAGAAATTCGTCAAATGAATAAGCATAAAACCTTGTGTCGTTATAAAAAGTCCTTTAGAGAAGTCCTTTAGTAAAAAGTCCTTTAAGTCTAATTAATATCCTTTACATGAGGTAATTACAACACTTTTTCTTGATGTTGAAAAAAAATTACTTTAAAAGTTTTTTTTGTTTTTGTTTATTCTTAGTTCTCGAGAAAAAAAATGAAAGGACTTGTTGTACTGTGTTACTGTATTATACATAGGTTTATTCTGGTATACTAACTGATTTCTTTAGTTTTCTATATAAATGTGTATTTTCGGTTTATTCGTATCAATTACGAGTACTTCTTATAACATATAGGTGTGTATAGATTGTATGAATAAGATTTTAAAAAATAAAAAGTTCAAATCCAATAATTTGTCCCTCTCTCTCTCTCTCTCTCTCTCTCTCTCTCTCTCTCTCTCTCTCTCTCTCTCTCTCTCTCTCTCTCTCTCTCACTCACTCACTGTCTCTGTCTCTCTCTCTCTCTCGCTCATGCTCTCTCACCCTCTCCTTCCCTCCCTCTCTCCTCCTTCCCTTTCTTCTATTTTCCCTCCTTTTCCCTTTCCTCCCTTTCCCGTCCCTTTTTCCTCCCAATGTTCTCCCACTCTCCTAGACGTAGCGAGCAGGGAAAACAGGTCAAGGCAGGTCATCCATTGAGTAAGCATAGGGGGAAGGGGTGGGGTGGGTGTGGGGAGGGGGGGGGAAGAAGGGTGGGAAGGGGGGGAGGAAGGAGAAGGGAAGGGAGAGGGGATGAGGGGAAGGAGGGGATGTGAGAGAAAGAGACTAGGGAAAAAGGGAGGGAATGAGGGTAGATGAGAGAGCGAGAGAGAGAGAGAGAGAGAGAGAGAGAGAGAGAGAGAGAGAGAGAGAGAGAGAGAGAGAGAGAGAGAGAGAGAGAGAGAGAGAGAGAGAGAGAGAGAGAGAGAAAGAGAACAAAAGGAAGAGCAAGAGAGAGAGAGGGGACGCAACACAATTCCAACCAAGGGAAATTGACTGGGAAACGCCAGCGGAAATGGAAATGACAAACGAAGGAGGAGGAGGAGGAGGAGGAGGAGGAGAAGGGAGGAGATGGAGGAGGTAGGAGATGGGGAAGGGGAGATGGGGGAGGGGAGGGATGAGGAGATGGAGGAGGAGGAGAGGAAGAGCGGGTAGAGGAGAAGAAGGAGAAGGAGAGGGAGTGGGTGTGGGTGTGGGGAGTGGGGTGGGGTGAGGGGGGTTTAGGGGTAGGGTGAAGGGGGAGGGGGGTGGGGGCAGGTGGGAAAGTGTGATGCATTGGAAAGACGCACAGAAAGACATGGGAGAAAGTAAGCAATAAATAAATCCATAGATAAATGAAAATAACAAACAAACAAACAAACAAAGTCGTAGCCAGCAGAAAGGAATACAACACGTGTATGTTTGTTTGTTTATTTGTTTCCTCAAATAAAATTTTGCGTCTCCCAAAATAATCCAACACAATGGACTCACACACACAAACACAGCACAACTTATAAATAAAAAATAAAAATATAAACAACGAAAAACATCTTCCAAAAACACACAAAAAAAAGAAAAGTGAAGAAAAATACACAATCGCAAATACATTTTTTTTTCTTTCTTTCATACATCCATTATCATTCCCTTGCTTCTTCCTTATTTCCTTTTTGAAATTTCATCTCTTCTCCATTTCTCTTCTCCACAAAAAAAGGGATCGATCCCAAATAAAGAAAATCCAATAAAACAAAACAGCAATATAAACAATAAACATCAAATTAAAAAAAAGAAAAACAAGAAAAAATAAAGGAAAAGAAGAAAAGAAAGAAAGAAAAAAACAGGACAAAATACAACGAGAGAGAGAGAGAGAGAGAAAGAGAGAGAGAGAGAGAGAGAGAGAGAGAGAGAGAGAGAGAGAGAGAGAGAGAGAGAGAGAGAGAAAAGAGAAAAAGAGAGCGAGAAGAGTGAGAGTGAGAGTGAGAGTGAGAGAGAGAGAGAAGATAAAGAGAAAAATCGAGAGAGCACGTGACAGAGAGAGACAAAAAGAAAAAGAATACACCCAAAACAAATAAATAAAAGAACTATAAAGAGCCCCCAGAAGCCAGCAAGAAGAGAGAGAAAGATCAACCAAAGGCGGGTCAGGGAGAACAAGCCGACAGACAGCAGTCATAGGCTGGTGCATGGCCATTGCAACAAGAAAAAGGGCAAGGGAGACGGGCAGGCTATGACAGGGTATGACATAACACGACAGGGTAAACGGGGATGCGATAGAGAGGGTGCAGGGGGCAAGGTACAGGAGAAATGACAGCGCCTGACAGGATCCAGGAGATATGACAGAAGCGCCTGGCAGGGTACAAGAGAGGTGCCAGCGCATGACAGGCCGAAAAGGGGGGAAGCAAGAGGGTGTGCAAGGGAGGGGGAAGAGAGGGGGGGGGGAGTGCAGGGGAGACACAGACAGAGGAGGCAGAGGATGCTATGTGACAGGGTGTCTGAGAAGGACTGGGTCATTTACCGCTGCTGACGCTCATAGCCTTGGCGAGCTGACACAGATACCAGTCATGCAGCGGTGGCGTAACGCTCGCTGCAGGTCCGAAATAAAGTAGGAACCCTTTTCTTTATCTATTAATATCCCCATTTTATATATATATATATATATATATATATATATATATATATATATATATATATATATATATATATATGTATGTATGTATGTGTGTGTGTGTGAGAGAGGGAGAGGGGGGGAGAGAGAGAGAGAGGGAGAGAGAGAGAGAGAGAGAGAGAGAGAGAGAGAGAGAGAAAGATGATCCTAAAAATTAGACATTCCTTCAAATACAAAACCCCTATAACAACCCTCCCCCCCTTCTTTAAAACACACACGAGACCACTGACCGGGAGCACCTAAAAGCCACAACGGTTGACGATTACCATAAAATAGACATAGATTGACATAGAGTTGACATAGATATAGAATCACCGAAAAGGAATCGGATTCTTCCAGAACAAGTAGTTTTAACGTGTTTTTTTTTTATTTTATTTTTTTTTCGTTTTTTTTTTGGTCATGGCCAAACGTGGACGAGAGGGAATGGAAATGTGTACATGTGTATGTCTGTATGTGTGTGTTTATGTGTGATTTGGATGTTTGTGTTTGTTTGTTTGTATCTGGATGTGTAGGAGGAAGAGGAATATAATGAAGAGGAAGAAGAGAGGAAAGAAGAAAAGCACGAGAAAGAAGAGAAAGAGGAAGAGACGAAGAAGGGAAGATGAAGGAGAATGAGAAGAATAAGAAGAAAAAGAAGAAGAGGAACTAAAAGAGAACGAAGAAAAATAAAAAAAAGACGACGAAGAAGAAAAAAAAAAGAAGAAAAAGAAAAAGAAAAAGGAGACACACCCTACGAGACAGTCATCTCAGAGACAAAGAGACACATTTATACCCCATTCACGATGACTTTCCAGATCTCCCCCAACCCCTCCATCTCCCCATCCCCCATCCCCTTCCCCCTCCCCCATCTCCCTATCCCCCCTCCCCCTCCCCCCATCTCCCCATTCCCTCCCCCCCATCTCCCCATCCCCCCCTCCTTCCCGATGCCACGTCTAGCCGTCAACTGCGACAGGAATTTCTCGGTCGTAGGCTTTGCGATTGGGATTCAGAGGGGGGGAGGGGGAAGGGGGAGGGGGGTGGAAGGGGGAGGAGGGAAGAGGGAAGGAGGAGGAGGAGTAGGAGGAAGATGAGAGGTAAGGGAGGGAAAGAAAGAGAACGAGAGAGAGAAAGAGAGAGAGAGGGAGGGAGAGAGAGAGAGAGAGAGAGACAGAGACAGAGAGAAAGAGAAAGACAGATAAAGAAAGAGAGAGAAAGAGAGAGAAAGAGACAGACAGACAAAAGAAAAGAAAGTACACAAACGTATCCATGTCTCCGGAACTCAGCCCGTTCCCACGAGTCAAAACAAATCAGACGCCATTGAGAAATAACAGCAAAACCCATGTCCAAATGAAGTCAAAATTTGAATTCCAATTACCGTTAATGCGACTAGATTTCCCAAATAAAAAGCAGAGGAGCGGAGAGCGTAATGTGACCCTTATCGCCCTCGAGCATAAGGACTAAAATGGCACGCGCAGAACGATGGGAGTTTCGTTATCCTGGCACCATCAATTCGGGTCCTATGGTAATAGAATAAAAAAAAAGAAAAAGAAAAAACAAAAAACAAAAAAAAGTTATGAGATACTGGTCAACGAATAAAGAATCGAAAATAAAATAAGATTGATGAGATAAATAGAGGGAAGGGGGTGGGAGATAGGGTGGGGGTGGGGCGGGGGGTAGTGGGGGGAGGGAGAGGGTAAGGGACTGACACTATACCTTGGACACAATCAAATAGAAAAAGAAAAAATTAAACGATTAAACGTAAATTAGAAGGTTGCCCTCTCCCCCTCCCTCTCCCCACTTCCCCCTCCTTCCCCCCTCCCCTCCTCAGTCCCCCCCCTAACCCTAACCCCAACCCCACCCCCTACCCATCCCTTTATACAACGAACATCTTTCCAAACATTTTTAATTTCGTTTTTCTTTCCATTTTATTTTCTCTCTCTCTTCATTTTCTTCTAATCAGAGCTATTTAGAAGGTGAAGTAGGTTGCCTCAAGACACTGAGGAACTAAGATTGTATGAGCAGAAGCATTAGGAAAATTTAAATCATTCCATAAGCAGGATTTTCTGTGACTACACATGCTTAGAGAGCAAGGAAGTACAGTGCTCTTTTCAGTGAAGAATTTTGTCGTTTAGTATTGTAAACTGTACTGTTGCACACAATTTTATTTTTATTTTTGATGTTGCCCTGCAGTTGTCCTGAAATTTTTGTAGGTTTTGTGTTTATAGGACTGGCACAGAAAATGCCAATAGGATAATTTCCATTACAAGATCTGATACACTTTTGATTGTTAGGATTTTACAGTTTCAGCACAATTAATTTACTGAGTTTTTGATATTTGCATATGCAGAAGTATCCAGTACTCTAAATCTGCCCTTTATTCATAAATTATAGATATGTGATTTTGAGAAGGAGGAAAGGAAGAGGGGAGGAAGAAGGGGAGGAGGGAAGGAGGAGGGGAAGGGAGAGGGAAGGAGGAGGGGAGGGAAGAGGGGAGAATGTGTGGAGAAGGAGGAAAGGAAGAAGGGAGGAGGACGGAAGGAAGAAGGAAGGAAGAAGGAAGGAGGAGGGGAGGGAGGAGGGGAGGATGTGGGGAGAAGGAGGAAGAAGGAGAGGAAGAAGGAAGGAGGAGGGAAGGGAAGGAGGAAAGAAAGAAGGGAGGAAGAGGGGAAGGAAGAAGAAAGGAGGAGGGGAAGGAAGAGGGTTGGATGTGGGGAGCAGGAGGAAGGGAAGAGGGGAGGAGGAAGGGAGGAAGAAGGAAGGAGGAGAGGAAGGAAGAGGGGAGGATGTGGGGAGAAGGAGGAAAGGAAGAGGGGAGGTTGAGAGGGGGAAGAAGGGAGGAAGAATGCTGGAGAGAAAGAAGTCGGGTAGGGAGAGGGAGAGTGAGAGGGAGAGGGAGAAGGGAGGGAGAGGTGACAAAAAAGCGAAGAGGAGAGAGAGAGAAAAATGAGAATAATGGTAAAGAAGAGAATCAGAAGGATAGAATGATATGTGTGATGTACGATGCAAATAAACAGGGAGATGGACAGAATAGCGAATGATACAAAATTAAATAGACACACAGAGAGAGATAAATAGAGAGAAAAAAACAGAGAGCGAGAAAAAATAAGAAAACGAAAGAAAAAAAGAAAGAGAGAGCAAGATAAAGAACGAAAGAAAGAGACAGACTAAGAAAGAGAGTGAAATCAAGAAAGAAAGAAAGAAAAAGAGAGAGAGAAAGAGAGAGGAGGTGGAAAGGGCGTGACCCTCACAGGCCAAGCAATCCCGTCGTCACCAGAACGCCCTCGATGCCAGTGCCTCTCATGAAACGAAACGAGTGCCAAACACCCCTCTCCCTCCCTCCCCCCCCCCCCCAATCTAACGCCCTGTCATTTCCTTCTCTTCGCGATCATAAATCACCGATCAGAGGGTGGCACTCTAATCAGAAGCTAATCAAGCCCCTTCTAGGCACTGGTTCCCGGGAGTAAATATGCCAATCAGAGTGCCAGTCAAGACGGCCAAATCTGTGTAGTATTGAACCGAGACGGAAAGGGCATCTGGGTGGTTTGTCTTCGCTTCTTTGGTAAGGTGAGAGAGGGAGGGGGAGGGGAGGGAAGGAGGGAAGGAGGGGAGGGGGAGGGGAGGGAGGGAAGGAGGGAGGGAGATAGGGAGGGAGGGAGGGAGGGAGAGAGGGAAAGAGGAAGGGAGGGAGGGAGATATAGGGAGGGAGGGAGAGAGAAAGAAAGAAAGAAAGAAAGAGAGGGGTAGGGATTGAAGGAGGGAGGGAGGGAGAGAAAGAACGAAAGAAAGGAAGAAAGAAGGAAAGAGAGGGGGAGGGATTGAAGGAGAGAGGGAGGGAGAGAAAGAGAAAGAGAGAGAGACAGAGAAAGAGAGAGAGACAGCGAAAGAGACAGACAGAGAGCGAGCGAGCAGATACCCGCCGCGATAAGACATTTCCACGGCAATAACAGGGCCCGTGGCAAGACTCGAGCCCTCAGGCCCTGGCACTCGGACTGGCACCGGAGGACGCAATCGAATTCCTCGAAGAAAAGGAATCGTGACAGGACGAAGGACGGGCGGGGGTAGAGGGCGGGGGTGGGTGTGGGTGGAGGGGTCCTGTCAGGGAGAGTGAGGAGAGGAAGGGAGAGAGGGAGAGAGAGAGGGGTGGAGAGATGGAGGAATGGAAGGAGAGAGAGAGAGAGAGAGAGAGAGAGAGAGAGAGAGAGAGAGAGAGAGAGAGAGAGAGAGAGAGAGAGAGAGAGAGAGAGAGAGAGAGAGAGAGAGAGAGAGAGAGAGAGAGAGAGAGAGAGAGAGAGAGAGAGAGAAAGAGAGAGCGAGAGAGAGAGAGAGAGAGAGAGAGAGAGAGAGAGAGAGAGAGAGAGAGAGACAAACAGAGAGAGAGAGAGAGAGAGAGAGAGAGAGAGAGAGAGAGAGAGAGAGAGAGAGAGAGAGAGAGAGAGAGAGAGAGAGAGAGAGAGAGAGAGAGAGAGAGAGAGAGAGAGAGAGAGAGAGAGAGAGAGAGAGAGAGAGAGATATGAGCGCCCTTATCAAGTGGAAAGGGAAGGAAAGTCTTGTCAAGAAGAGGCAGGTGGGGAAGCCTTATCGCTCGGGGGTGGGGGCGAGGGGGTGTGGTAGGGGTCTGAAAGCGAATGGGAAACAGAGACAGAGAAAGGAAAGAAAGAATGGAAGATCGAAAGAAGAAAGAAAGAAGAGAGAGAGAGAGAGAGAGAGAGAGAGAGAAAATGGAAGAAAGAAAGAAAGAATGGAAGAATAACGGCAGGATGACGTAGATAGTGGACGGGAGAGGAGGGGAAATAGGAGGAAGGGGAGGGGAAGGAGGAGGAAGGAGGGGGAAAAGGAGGAGGAAGGGGAAGAGAAGGAGAGGGAGGAGGAGGAAGGGGAAGGGAAGGAGAGGGAGGAGGGGAAAGAGGAGGATGGAGAGGGAGGAGGGGGAGGAGGGGGAGAAGGAGGAAGAATAGGGAGGAGGGGGAGGAGGAGGAAGGAGGGGGAGGAGGGGAAGGAGGAGGAGTAGGAGGAGGAGGTAGGAAGAGAGGGAGGAGGGGAAGGAGAAAGAAGGTAGGGGAAGGAGGAGGGAAAGGAGAAGAAGGAAGAAGAGAAGGGTAAGAAGCGGGTGGAAGGGGATGGAGGAGGAAGAGAAGAAGAGGAAGGGCAAAGGGAGGATGAAGGAGGAGGGTGGTGGAAGGGAGGAGGAAGGAAAGAGGAGGAAGAAGGGTGAGGAAGGAGGAGGAATGGGAGAATGAGGGGAGGAAGAAAGGAAGGGAAAGATGGGGAATATTTAGGAGGAGGAGGAAGGATAGGGAGGAAAGAGGGGGAGGAGAAGGGGAGAGAGAAGAAAGGGCAAGGGAATGAGAGGGAGAAGAGAGGGTGAAAGGAACAGATAGGTGGAAATACGACAGGGAGAGGGCGATGACAAGGGGGAATAGGAGAGAGATATGAGAGAGGGGGAATAATAGAGGGGAATGAGAGGAGAAGGCGAGAGGGGGAATAGGAGAGGGAAGTGGGAGAGGGGAATGAGCAGAGAATGAGACGAGGGGGAATAGGAGAGGGAGAATGAGCGGAGAATAAGGAGAGGGGGAATAGAAAATAAAAGAAATAGAAGAAACGGGAATAGGAGAAGGAAAATAAGCGAAGGATAAGGAGAGGGGAAATATAAAAAAAATAAAATAAAAGAAGGGGGAATGAGGAGAGGGGAATGAGCGGGGAATGAGGCGGCGGCAAGTGGATGGATTTCCGAACCACCGCGGAAAGAAGACAGCAAATTTATTATTCCTAGTGATGTTTTACCATCTCTCTGTCGCCCGCTGGATGACACTCGCTGGGGATTCATCGCGGACCCGGCTTTGCACGATCGCTCTTGCTCTTGCTCTTGCTCTCTCTCTCTCTCTCTCTCTCTCTCTCTCTCTCTCTCTCTCTCTCTCTCTCTCTCTCTCTCTCTCTCTCTCTCTCTCTCTCTCTCTCTCTCTCTCTCTCTCTCTCTCTCTCTCTCTCTCTCTCTTTCTACCTCCCGTTCTTTCTTTCTTTCGTTCTCTCTCTCTCTCTTTTGTCTCTCTTTCTTTCTTTCTTTCTCTATCTCTTTCTCACTCTCTCTCTCTCTCTCTCTCTCTCTCTCTCTCTCTCTACCTCTCTTTCTCTTTCTCTTTCTTTCTTTCTCTCGCTTTTTCTCTTTCTCTTTCTCACTCTCTCACTCACTCATTCTCTCTTTCTCTCCCTCTCTTTCAACCTCTCTTTCTTCCTCTCTTTCTCTCTCTCGACACACACAGACACACTCAGACACAC
>BOPN01000411.1:232500-245000 GCA_017312705.2 Penaeus japonicus | reverse complement strand
TCCCACCCTTCTCATCCTCATCCTCCTCCCTTACTTCTCACCCTCCTCCTCACCCCACCCTTCTCACCCTCCTCCTCCTCCCACCCTTCTCACCCTCCTCATCCTAACCTCCTCCTCACCCTCCTCCTCCTCCCACCCACTTCCTTCTCATCCTCCTATCACCCCCTCCCCCCCTTCCCCTTCCCCCCGCCATACCCTTCGAGGCGTTATGTATCCTTAGCTTCTTCCTCCTGCCGGGTGAACGCCCCCGCGGAGGACTCATAGGACTCGGTGTGCAGGAGAAGGAGCGAGGAGAGCTATCTGTCCATTTCAATTATTTGTTTTTTTTCCTTCTTTCTTTGCTTTTCTTCTGGTCCTTTCCGCGAATTGCGTTTATTTTTATTTGTTCATTCCTATGTTTCTTTTACAGTAGAGGTGAAAAAATCAGATTTTGGCAATGGAAAATAGAAAGTATATGTACATACGGGAGTGAAATCCTAAAATGTGAAAAAAAATAAAGCTAACCATAAAAAATAATTAATCAGATAATATATATATATATATATATATATATATATATATATATAAAATCATGAAAGATTATATATACTTAATCATACAACAAAACAAAAAATACACACAAATTCGACAACAAAAACACAACAAAATATAAACCAAATCATAAACCCTAAACCAAAAAAAAAATAATAATAATAAAAATAAAATAAAAAAAACAATAACACCAGTCGAATATCAAAACCTATCAGACAAAATGCAATAAAAAAGAAAAAACAAAAAAACACACATTTTTTTCCATTTCATAATTACATAATTTAACCTCCCACTAATTAGCTGCTATTTGACAGGATATCAAACATTTCGCTTACCCAATTAATAATTCATCATTCATAATTATCTAGCTAGATGGTCAGAAATAACGCACCTATTATCCATAAAATCCCAGAGGATTAACATTTATCCAACTCTATTCTGTTGTTAATCCTGGGTGTCTGAGGCGACCGTAAATCCTGCACTTAAATTCCCATGTTGTTAATCTCACTATATAAATCCTCGATTCCTTTTGTATTGTTTGATCATCTAATCTAATCTATGCATCCGATTATTCATCCAATCATCTCTTTATTGTCATCCATCGATATGAAATCCTACCTTAGTTGATCATCCATATATTCGGTTAATCATGAAACAACAACAAAAAAATCCTGGTTTTGTCTATCCTTATATCCTTATATCTCTTTATTATCGTCTATTCTTCTTCCTAAAATCTAAAAAAAACAAAAACAAAAAAACAACCATACACCTATACAACCCCCCCTCCCAACAAACACACTCACAAAAAAACATATACCCCATACCCTAAGACCCCCCCACACCCAAAATTCCCTACATACCCCCATACCCCCCCCCCCACATACCTCTAGAACAAACAAACAGACACACAAACACCCAAGACTTACTCCAAGGGGGGTGAGGGAGTTCCGTTTCCTTTCGTTAATCTGCAGGAGCCTCTCGATATCCTCGTCAGGATGGGTGGCCGTGGAGTTGTCGGTGGAGGAGGCCAGGGATGCCACGGACTCCCTGCCGGAGATCCTGCCGCTGGAGCCCACCAGGGGGGACGGGGAGCCGCTCTTCTGGCCCATGCCTTCGTCGAGGGAGCCCGTCGACTCATCTGCAAGGAGAGGAGAGGCGGAGGTTAGTCTCGTGGGACTTGGGCATTCTGGGGCGAAATTCCGATGATTATTTACTATTGTAGGCAACGGTACCGAGTTTGGAGAAATTAGCCACGCCCCCATGTGATTATTTACTATTGTGGGCAACGGTACCGAGTTTGGAGAAATTAGCCACGCCCCCATATGATTATTTACTATTGTAGGCAACGGTATCGAGTTGGGAGAAATAGCCACGCCCCCATATGATTATTTACTATTGTAGTCAACGGTACAGAGTTAGGAGAAATTAGCCACGCCCCTTTTTCTGTTATAAATACGCGAATGATCAGATTCTTTTCTCGAGTGAATGTGAAGGACATGATTGGCTGGATGGGGACACATGGTGAGGAGGGGGCGGGGTTTATTTTGCCTGACTTGGTGTCGGTGATTATGCTATTATCATTATCATCATCATTATTATCATTTCCTCTTATTCTGATACTTTTTTTCTAGTTTTCGGTGATAAAAAAATAATCATCTTTTACTACTACCATTCTTCAACATACATTTTAGAGTGATGCATGTTGGTAATTATTCATTAGCTGAGGGCGAGAGAGAGAGAGAGAGAGAGAGAGAGAGAGAGAGAGAGAGAGAGAGAGAGAGAGAGAGAGAGAGAGGGGGGGGGGAGAGGTAAAATCGTCTATTTACTGAAAGGATGTGCGGTGGATGAATTCCCTGCTTAATATGCTAATTGCTAATTGTCTGTTTAATTAGGGCAGAAGCGAATGACCTCAAAAAAGAGTTGATTGAATCTAAATAGGGTTACCTATTCAACCTTTTAAATCCAAGGTGACCAAATTCAATTGCTAAATGCCACGAGATAACCTAAGATAGATAATAAGAGCTAAATCATTCACATATAAAAGGAGTTACTCATCTGAGCGCCGCCTCTACTCATCCGTCAGTAAAGTTACTCATCTGGTCAGAAACCATCTGTGCCTAAGTGGTTCCTGTCAGCTGGATACCTTGAGACAATTTCAGGTGCAGTCTTTCAGAAAATCATCCATTTAGTTTCATGAGAAAAAAGAAGAAGAAAAAAAAAAAATTGCGGACCGGAAACATATAAATAATTTTGAATTTTTGAGAGATGTTTTAATTATTTTTCCTTCTCTTAGTCGACATTTTCTTTAATGAAGTCCTGTCGACGGGAATGCCATGCGGAGACATGCATCAACATATTTATGTATAAACATATTTATATATATACATATCCATGTGTGTGTGTGTGTGTGTGTGTGTGTGTGTGTGTGTGTGTGTGTGTGTGTGTGTGTGTGTGTGTGTGTGTGTGTGTGTGTGTGTGTGTGTGTGTGTGTATATGTGCGTCCTTGAGAATACGCGAGAGATAAAAGAGAGAGAGAGCGTGTGTGTGTGTGTGTATAATTTGGTAGTTCATAAAATAATCACAAAACAATATGTTCTCTAAACACGCACTTTACAGGCGAATACGTAAGGCAATATTCGAGAACGTTCGACGAAGGGCCTTGATCCCAGCCAAATCCGCCCCTCTCAAAATATAAGCGTATGACAAAGGTAATATATATTTTTTCCTCTTCAGTGAAAGTGCGCTGAGTATTAACCCCCCCCCCCTCCTCCCCCTCCCGTCTCCAGCCCCTCCCCACCCTGCACGAGCATCAACCCCCTCCATTTCTCTCGCACTTTCCCAGTCCATCTATCTGTGTTCGGTCGCTTTCTCTGTCCGTCCGTCTGTCTGTCTGTCTGTCTGTCTGTCGCCTTCTCTCTCCCTCTCCCTCTTCCTCTCTTTCTGTCTCCTCTTCCTCTCTTTCCGTCTCCTCTTCCTTTCCCTCTCTCTCCCCGTCTCCTCTTCCTTTCCCTCTCTCTCCCATTTACTCTCCTTCTTCTCCATCTCCATCTCCCTCTCCCCGTTTCCTCTTCCTCTCGCCATACAGAGAACGTGGGTGGCCCGCCCATTATCGATCGATCAGCTACGGAGTGCCAGTCCGGAAAAGTTCCCAGGCTTAAAAAGTGCCATATATTGCATCACCAATTCAGGCCTGCCAAGCCCAAAGGAGTCTCTCGCTCTCTCTCTCTCTCTCTCTCTCTCTCTCTCTCTCTTCTTACTCTCTTTACGTCCCTCTCTCTCTCTCTCTCCCCCCCCACCCTTATCTCTCCAAAATCAAGTCACACATAATTTCCAATAACTAAAACAGGTCACATTCCCGTGCCACGAAAAAAGAAAAATCCAGTCATCGCATTCTACACATATCGCAACACTAATCAACCTAACGAGTGCCACATAACTGGCTCTCATTGGCACTTCCACAGAGGAACGTTTGATAAGACATAGAGTCATCAATTCCAAAAAAAAAAGTCTTTTGTTCTAGTCTTTGATCTCTGTATTTTCATTATTATTTTTTTTCAATCTCTTCTTTCTCTTTCTCATTATTATTTTCTTTTTTTTTCACGTGCATGAGGTTTCGTGAAGGGCGAGTGTGAGGATTTCTGTCATGCGGGTGGGGACCAGATCTCATTCTTGTTTTCTCTCTTTTCTCTTGCTTTCCTGCAATCTTTCTCTTTCTCTTCTATGCCCTCTATCTTTCTTTCTCTCTCTGTCTCTGTCTCTCTCTCTCTCTCTCTCTCTCTCTTCTTACTCTCTTTACGTACGTCTCTCTCTCTCTCTCTCTCTCTCTCTCTCTCTCCCTCACCCTCACCCTCACCCCCTCCCTCCTTCCCTCACTCTCCCCCTCACTCATACCCTTCTTTATACCTCTACAGAAACTTTCTTCATGAGGTTTTACATGCACGGGATAGAGTGAAGCGCGAACATGAGTTTTTTTTTCTCCTACATCATACGTCACCGTAACTCACAGCTCAAGGATAGTGAGGCGGTGCGCTATCATTTTCATAATTGTCTGTCTAACTGCTGATTGGGCGGGGTTGCTAACGGTGCATGCGGGGGTGGGGGGGAGGGGGAGGGGTGAGGGGGTGAGGGAGAGGAGTAGAAGTAGGAAAGGAGAGAAGAGGGAGGAGGACAGGAGAGGTAGAGAGGGGGAGGGAGAGGGGTGGAAGTAGGGAAGGAGAGGAGAGGGAGGAGGACAGGAGAGGTAGAGAGGGGGGAGGGGAAGAAGGAGGAGAACAAGCGAGGTAGAGAGGGGGGAGGGGAGGAAGGATAGAGAGGAGAGAAGAGGAGAGGAGGGAGAGAGAAGGTAAAAGAGAGACGGGGATAAAAGCGGGGAGAGAAGCTAGGAGAAAAAAAAGGCTGGATAAAGATGAGGTAAGGAAGGAGGCGAGGGGAAGCGAGGGAAGGGGTTAGGAAGGGGAAGAGAAGAGAAAGAGGATGTAGGAAGTAAGGCAACTTCTCCTTGGAAACAATCTACGTTTCCATATTATCCAATCTTATTCCTAAGCCTTCTATTCATCCTCCTATTTTCCATCTATTCCCTTTCGTGCTCGGGCCAGCCTCCATAGCCATCCTGCCGTATCTCTATAATGGCTGATATAAGATTTGGCGATGCAGTGGAGATAGAGGGAGAAGGGAGAACGGAATGAAAATGCGAATAAAAATGCGAATGAAAATGCGAATAAAAATGCGAATGAAAATGCGAATGGAAAGAGGGACGAAGCAGAGGCAAGGGGTTAAGGGACGAGAGGGAAGATAAAAGTGAAAAAAAATGAGTAAAGGGGGAATATATACATAACGGAAAAAAGACACGGAGGGTAGGGGATACAGAGGAAAATAATAATCATAATAATAAAAAGGGAAGGTAGAGGAGGCAAAAAAAAAAAAAAAAAAAAAAAAAAAAAAAAAAAAAAAAAAAAAAAAAAAAAAAAAAAAAAAAAAAAAAAAGAGAGAGAGAGAGAGAAAAAAAGGAAAAATAGCGGGGAATATACGTACATAAACAAGGGAGACACGGAGGGAAAAAATAAATAAATAAATAAAAGGAAAAACACACACACTCCCACCACATACACCACACACACGCACAAGCTTTCCTTGAGAACACACCCGGAAGACATGGCGCTTCCTCCACCGATCACACTGTCTTGACCTCTGACCCTTGACCTACCAACCTCTATGCCCTCCTCCCCCTCCCCCTACCCCCTCCCCTCATGATACCTTCCCCTTCCTTATCTTCTTCCCCTCACAGCCGAGACGCACCGATATCCTCTGAACGTCGTGAGACACTTTGTATTAAGTGGCTCGATCCCTCTGGACCCCCCCTACCCCCCCATTACCTCCTAACCCCGCCCATCCCTATCCCCCATCCCCCAGCATCACCCTTCTCCTTCCCCCCTCACTCCCATCTACCCCTCCCCCCTTCCTAGCGGCTCCCTCTAACCTCTTCCCTTGAATTACGTAGGGGGGGAGGGTAGGGTAGGGGGAGGGGGAGGGGGAGGGGGAGGGAGAGGGGAGGGGGGGGGTGGCGTTAAACGGGAGGAGAGATGGGTGGCGGGGGGGGGGGAGGGGGGGAGGATACTGATGAGACAATTAATAGGCGAAGGATGTGGCGTTAGAGAGAGAGAGAGAGAGAGAGAGAAAGAGATAGAGAGATAGAGAAAGAGAGAGTGAGAGATAGAAAAAAGATAGAGAGAAAGAGAGATAGAGAGAATGAGAGATAGATAGATAGATAGATAGATAGAGAGAGAGAGAGAAAGAGAGAATGCTTATCTGACTAAAACCACACGAACAACATACTAAAAGTCACTTCACATTTTTTTCTCCGCTTTCGACGTGAAAATAAGGACGTCACAATGAAACAACGAAGCAAACAAACGAAGATCGCAGACTACACGAAGAACCGAAACCCCGCTTTAGTCTACGGGCTGCCACTCCCCATTTCAATCACATTCCTCTTATCCCCCTCTCCCCTTCCCTGCCGGACCACAAATCCTGCCATGGCTTCGTGTCCCTCTCCTTCCCCCTCCCCTCCCCGACCTCTCTTCCCCACCACAAACCCTACCTTAACTTCCTCACTCTCTCCTCCCTACTACCCCGCCAACATACCTTCCCCAACATATGTTCTACATAAACATACTGTCTCTTTCCTCCCCCCTCCCCCCACCACAAATCCCATATCAACCTCCGCCTTCCCCTCCCCCTCCTAGCCCACCACAACCCCCACCTTAACCTCCTTCTCCTCCCCTCCCCCTCCCAACCCCCAAACCCTCCCTCCCCCACCACTATAAACCCCACCCCAACCTCTTCAACCTCCACCCCCCAACACACCAAACCCCACGAATTTAACCCCTCCCCAACCCCCCCCCCCTTTTCCCAACGCATACACGTTCCTGAATGTATTCCCTGCGTGTATGATACAATAACCCGATAAAGGTGCTGTTCCCTTGTCCGCGTGCTAATGTATTTCAGTCACGTATAGACAGACAGACAGACAGACAGACAGACAGACAGACTGGGAGAGAGAGAATAATAAATGATAAACAATAATAATATATCCGATTTAAACGTTAACGGCAATATCCTGTTTTTTTGTCTTTTTTTGTTTTGTTTTTGTTTCGGATGAAGTAAAGGGAGAAAGGCACATATAAGACCGATAAAAAAACAATGGGGTGAAGCAATATGGGGAAAAAAAGTTAAGAAAATTACAAAAAAAGAAAAGAAAAAAGAAGAAAAAACAAAACAGATGAAAATGAAAAGAGTCTGGAATAACAAGAGAGCAACAGGCAATAGCAACGATTGAAGGAAAATGGAAACTAAAAGATAGAAAATAAAAATAACATTCAAAATAAAACGATACGGATTTTCTTCCTCTCTTGATAAAACATGGGCGTTTCGAAGAGGTTAAAAAAGGGAGGGAAAAAAGCGAGGCAGTTTCGTTTTTCGTTAATTTCTGCTATTTCCGTCACGTGTTTTTGTTGCGAGTTTCTTCTCTCTGTCTCTATCTCTCTCTCTCTCTCTCTCTCTTACTCTCTCTCCTCATCTCCCCTTCCCTCTCCCAAACACAAAATATACGGAAAAAAAAAAAAAAAACAGAAAAGGACACAAAGGATTAAATAAACGAAAGGCGAATAAGAGAAACAGCAAGAAAGAGGAATAAGCGAAACGAAGAGGAGCAAGCCACACACACCAAGAGGTTAGTTTCTATACAGCTTTAGGGGGTCGGGTTGGCTCGAGTTCGCTGCATCACCAGAGTAAAGAGACGGAGACAGAGGGAGAGAGAGGGAGGCTGCTGTGTGTTTGTTTGTACTTGTTTGTGTTTGTTGTGTGTTTGTTTGTGCTTGTTTGTACTTGTTTGTTGTGTGTGTTTGTTTGTACTAGTTTGTGTTGTGTGTTTGTTTGTACTTGTTTGTTTGTGTTGTGTGTTTGTTTGTACTTGTTTGTGTTGTGTGTGTTTGCCTGTGCTTGTTTGTGTTTGTTGTGTGTTTGTTTGTACTTGTTTGTGTTGTGTGTGTTTGTTTGTACTTGTTTGTATTGTGTGTTTGCCTGTGCTTGTTTGTGTTGTGTGTGTTTGTACTTGTTTGTATTTGTTTGTACTTGTTTGTGTTGTGTGTGTCTGAGCATAGGCTTTCACTTTCAGTATGTTATTAAGTTTCTCTCTCTCACTCTTTCTTTCTTTTTTTCTTTCTCTCTCTCTCTCTCTCTGTCCTTCTGCTCGTATCTTTGGCTCTGCATCTTTTTTTTTTTTGTTCTCTCTCTCCACTCTCTCCTTTCACCCCAGTTCCTTCGGCGTTAGACACAAAAACACACACACACACACACACATACCACCACACAACCCTATCCCTCCCCCTACCCCCACCACACAACCCCACACAACCCTCCCTCCCTCCCCCACCACCCCATCCCCCCTCCCCTCCCCACCCCCCCACACACACCTTACACCTCCACCGCTCTCATAACTCCAGGACGACGACCCAGGACCCGCGTATGACGCCCCGACGACCTTGAGCACGGGTACACAGGGTCGTTAGGTGGGGGGGGAGGGGAGGGGGTGAATAGGGAGGATGGGATGGGAGGATGGGATGGGAGTGGGTGAATAGGGAGGATGGGATGGGAGGGGAGTGGGTGAATAGGGAGGATGGGAGGGGATGGGAGGATGGGTGAAGGGGAGAGGGGATGGGAGGATGGGATGGGAGGATGGGATGGGAGGATGGGTGGGGAGGAGAGGGGGTAGGGGAGTGGATGTGAAGGGAGGGTGATGGAGGAGAGAGAAGAGTGGGGGAGGAGGGGGAGGAGGTCGAGCATGAGGAAGGAAAGAGTCGGGTAAGGGAGAGGAGGGAAGGGAAAGAGGGGAAGGAAGGGAGGGCAGAGAGGGAGGAGGGAAGGAGAGACAGGGAGAGAGTATTACCTTCCCTCTCCCCCTCCCCCTCCCCACCCTACACCCATCCGTCCCGATTCCATTACCTCTTCTTTTCCTTTTATCTTCCACCGGATTGAGTTACAATCGTTTTTCTCCCCCTTTTTTTTTACATTTTTCAATTCCTTTTTTCTATTCCTTTCCATGCCATGTTTCCTCCATTTGTTTTGTTATCCCCCCCTTCCCCTTCCTTCATTCTTCATTCTTAGATTAAGTTTCAGTCGCTTTTTTCTTTATTTCTTTCTCTTTTATTCATAACTTTTATCTTTTATCTTATCTCCCCCTTCCGTGTTGCCTTTGTTTTTATTTTCGTCGTTGTTTTTCGTCCTGCTTTCTTCTCGGTAATGGAACTTGGCCCTCTCGCTATTTCCGGCTCGTTACTCCTCTGTGACAAGGTTTGCTGTATTTTATTTCTCGTCTTCTTCCTCCTCCTCCTCCTCTTCCTCTTCCTCTTTTATCTCCTCCACTTCATGTTCTCCCTTTTCTTCTTCTTCCTCTTCCTCCTCCTCCTCCTCTTTATGAATCTGGTTTGCTGTGTCTCTCTGTCTTTCCCTCTTTCATTCCATTCTTCTCTCTCTCTCTCTCTCTCTCTCTCTCTCTCTCTCTCTCCACTGACCATTTCCCATATAATCTTCCTTAATTATCTTCTTCACATCCTGTCCCCTTCCTGTAATACCCATCCTCTTCTCCTACCCTCCTGCCATAACCACCCCCAACCCCTTCCCCCTTCTCCCTTCTGTCTCTCCCTCTCTCTCTGTCTCTTTCTACCTCATCCTTTTGAGATGTACGTAATCACTTGTCTCAATAAACTCGTCAAAGTCAAAAAAGTCTCTCTCTCTCTCTCTCTCTCTCCCCTTCTCTCTCTCTCTCTCTCTCTCTCTCTCTCTCTCTCTCTCTCTCTCTCTCTCTCTCTCTCTCTCTCTCTCTCCCTCTCTCTCCCCTCTTTCCTTCTCTCTCTCTCTCTCTCTTTCTCTTTCTACCTCTCCCTCTCCCCCTCTCACCTTCTCTCCCTCTTCCGTTCTCTCTCTCTCTCTCTCTTTCTCCCTCTCTCTCTCTCTTCCCTCTTTCCATCTCTTTCCCTCTCCCACATTCTCTTAACCGCCCTTCAGTCCCCACTCGCTGGCTAAGTTCTCCTCCGGAAAGTTTGGAGAAGGACCTTGCGAGCGTCTGTGTCTGTGTGTGTCTTCCTGCGAGCCCTTCTGGAAGGTTCTGCTGTCGCTGACGCCGCCGCTGTCTCCCCAACTTGGCACCGCTCCTTGCTTGAGCACTGTGCCTTCCTACTTTAGCTTGGGTGCCTCTCTCTCTGTGTCTGTGTGTCTGTCTTTCTGTGTGTCTGTCTGTCTGACTTGCTCTTTCTTTGTCTGATTGTCAGTTTCTCTTTTTCTTTCTCTCTTTCTCTTTCTCTTTCTCTTTCTCTCTCTCTCTCTCTCTCTCTCTCTCTCTCTCTCTCTCTCGACTTTGATGACGTCACATGAACCCCCTCTGTGCATCAATTCCAGTTTGTTTGTTTGTTTGCCTTCTTCGTCTCGTATTTTTATCTTTCCTTGTTTGACGTTCTTCTTTTTTTCCCGTTCTGTTTGTATTTGACTTTTGCCATTCAACAGTTCGCCCAAAACTCTCCCGCTTTCTTAACTCCTCCTCCACCTTTTTTTCTTCTGTTTCTTCTCGAGTTTCTTTATTCTTTGCCTTTGTCGTTTTTGTCTTCCTTTTTTTCGCGAATCATTACTTTCTTTCTCTCTCTCTCCTCCTTTGCCTATGTCTGTCTGTCTGTCCCTCTCTCCCTCCTTCTCTTCCTCCCACTCCCTTCCTCCCCTATCCCTCCCTCTCTACCCCCTCCCTCCCTCATCACCCACCCACATAGGATATGTCGAGACATCCTCCCGTGTTCCCAGCAGGACATCGCCACGCGCTCTCTTAGCAAAACTCGTCATTATATATTCAGAGGAGTCGAGTGTAGTCCTGTTAGCGTCCTGTTTACCGAGTATAACAAGCAGTCAGGGCTGTACAATGAAGTGCGGAGCGTTCTAGGTGGGTTGGGGGTGGGTGCGGGTGGGTGTAAGTGGATTAGGGTGGGTCTAAATGGGTTGGGGTGAGCGTAGGTGGGTTAGGGTAGGTGTAGGTGGGTCAGGGTTAAGTGTAGGTGGGTCGGGGACTGGCTTAGGTGGGTCGTAGGTGGGTAGGTGATTAGTGTAAGTGGGTTGGCGTTGGGCGTACGTAGGACAGGGTGGGTTTAAGGTCTGTTGAGGTTGAGTGAAAGAATTCTGGGTGGGTTAAAATAAGAGCAGGGCGGTGGAGGTGGGCCAAGGTGGGCCAAGGTGGGCTAACAGCAGGTGGGCCCGGGAGGAAGATGCTTTGAGCAAAACTTTAGTGCTTTCTCAGGCATCTTTGCACATGACCTTCTCCGCCTCTTTCTCTCCCTTTCCCGAGTTTAAGAATCAAAGGATTAAAGCGATGCTGAAAGGGCATGTGCTTATGTGTGTGTGCAGAACCAGCGTGTACACACACACACACACACACACACACACACACACACACACACACACACACACACACACACACACACACACACACACACACACACTTCCATGAGCATCGATCACTCTTTTGTTTTTCCTGGATATATTTACCTAGGAGAAGAAAGAGAGACAGATAGAGAGAGAGAGAGAGAGAGAGAGAGAGAGAGAGAGAGAGAGAGAGAGAGAGAGAGAGAGAGAGAGAGAGAGAGAGAGAGAGAGAAAGAGAGAGAGAGAAAGAGAGGAGAGAGAGAGAGAGAGAGAAAGAGAGAGAGACAGACAGATAGATAGATAGATAGAGAGAGAGAGAGAGAGATAGAAAGAAAAATAAAGGAAGAGAGAGAGAAAAAAAAGATAATGAGTGAGAGACACAGAAGCCCGAGGCTATACGTTTTTTTTTTTTCTTCTTCTTTTTCGTTTTCTTCATCTTACGCAAGACGTTTTTCCGCTTCATTATCCTCAAACCCTTTATCCTCATTCTCAGAGACCTAAAAAAAAAAAAAAAAAAAAAAAAAAAAAAGGACATTCTTTTCATCGTCAGTTTAATTCACGTTTTCCTCCCGCGCATTTAATGTTTTTCTCTCTCATTTTCTTTTCTTTTCATATCTTTTCTTTTTCTATTTAATTTCTTTATTTTTCTTCTTCTTTTAGCTGAGGATTATGTATCCGGCGTTATCCTCCAATCATGCGTTGGATTGGATTCCCGTGGGGGTCGTATCTCAATTCAATTGATAAGAGGGAGGAATTAAAGGAAGAAGAGAAAGAGAGAGAGAGGGGAAGTGGGAGGGAGGGAGGAGGGGAGGAGAGAGAGATGGAGGGAGAGAGGGAGGGGGGAGGGAGGGAGAGAGGGGGTTAGGGAGGGAGGGAAGGAGGGAAAATAGGAGGGAGGGGGTTAGGGAGGGAGGGAGGGAGGGAGGGAGGGAGAGAGAGATAGCGAAAGAGATAGATAGATAGATAGATAGATAGATATATAGATAGATAGATAGATAGAGAGACTGTCAGAC
>BOPN01000411.1:222500-225000 GCA_017312705.2 Penaeus japonicus | reverse complement strand
ATATATATATATATATATATATATATATATACCTCTCTATCCCCCCCTCCCTTCCTGAGGTCTCAACCCATCCCCCCTCCCCCCTCCCTCCTTCTCTCCCTCCCTCCCTCCCTCCCCCCTTCTTAAAAACAATCTCTTTTATCCAAAGATTCGCTCTCGTTTCCCCGACCCTCCTCCTGGAAGGAAGAAAGAAAGGAAGGAAGGAAGGAAGATTAATCCTACCCGATACTGTCATCAGGGTGACCTTTGACCTATGACCTTCGGGCAATCTGGAACCCTATTAGTTCTTGCTTCTCTGATGTCTTTTTTTTCTGAAAGGGGGAGGGGGAGGAAGGGAGATTGTCTTGCTGTCAGCCTCTCTCTCTCTCTCTCTCTCTCTCTCTCTCTCTCTCTCTCTCTCTCTCTCTCTCTCTCTCACTCTCTCTCTCTTTCGATTTCTGGAACTCTTGTATGAGTACCTGTTTGTTTTGTATGTCTGTCCTCTGTATTTGGCTTTCTTTTCTGAGTGTCTGTCTTATATATATATATATATATATATATATATATATATATATATATATATATATATATATATATTTTCGTTCTTTTCGATCTCCCTTCTCCCTCTATCCCTACCTCTCTCCCCATCCCTCCCTCTCCCTCTCCCTCTCCCTCTCTCCTTCCCCCTCCCTCTCCCTCTCTCCTTCCCCCTCCCTCCCTCCCTCCCCATCCCTCCCTCTCCCTTTCCCTCTCCCTCTCTCCTTCCCCCTCCTTCCTTCCCTCCCCATCCCTCCCTCTCCCTCTCTCCCTCAATTTTTAAACTTCGCGCACACTACTAATAAGCCGTTCGAAACTCACTAACGAGTCCAGGACAATCATAAGACAATAACGAACTGTTTTGACACTTTGGAGAAAGGGAGGGAGGGAGGGAGGAAGGAAGGATGGAGGAGAGAGACGGAGAATGGGGGGGAGGGGGAAGTAGAGAGGGAGAAGGGGAAGGAAGGAGGAGGGAGGGAGGGAGGAAGGAAGGAAGGAGGAGAGAGGGAAGGAGGAGAGAGACGGAGAATGGGGGGGGGGAGAGAGGGGGAAGGAAAGATAGGGAGGAGGAAGGAGGGGAAGAGGGGGAAGGAAGGAGAGAAGGAGAGAGAAAGGGGGAAGAGGGAGAAGGAAGGAGGAGGAGATAGAGAGGAGGAAGGAATGAAAGAAGGAGAAGAGAGAGAGAAAGGGAAAGAGAGAGAGAGAGAAAAAAAAGAAGAAGAAAGAAGAAGAAGAAGAAGAAGAAGAAAGAAGAAAGAAGAAGAAGAAGAAAAAGAAGGGGGAGAGAGAGCGACATACACATACATACATGCACACAAACATACAAGCACACATGAACCGAGACACTCCCCCCCCCCCAAAAAAAAAAGTGCGTTAATGACTAGAAGAGACCTGGACGAAGCGAGGGAGCGAAGATAACAAGCAGGAGTGCGTTAACGCCACCCTTCTTCGGGGGAGTCGCACTCCCCCACTCACCCCCATGGCATGTGGTCAATACAGCGTGACAGTTGCACCTCTTTCGGAGTAATTTTGCCTCGGGGAACACCCACGCACACAGGCACAGACATGCACAGACAGGCACAGACACACACACACACACACACACACACACACACACACACACACACAATTAGCTATATTGATTATGCAAGATTATATGGCTAAGAGTAACAACAACTATAACAGCAATAGTAACAATTATATATATACATACATATATATATATATATATATATATATATATATATATATAACAATATAAATAATAATAATAATGAACAACACCATATAAAACAAACAAACAAACAAAAAAAGACAATAACCATAACAAACAAACAAAAACAAAAAAGTCCAAAGTAATCACACAAGCTCAACACCTCATAACACGATAACAGAGGGATAACACTCTTAAGAATCACGACAGACACACATCATGGTGGGAATAACATACCTCATGAATGTGCTGGAATGGCACCATAGCGCCCACGAAGAATTATAATCATATCGTAGAATGAAATAAATATGTATGTATTCCCCTTTCTCCTCCCCTTTCCCATTCTCCCCTATTCAGGTCATCAATACACCCCTCCCCCCCTCCCCCCTTCCCCCTCAACCTCCTCCCTCACCCCAGGAGTGAATATTCGATTATTATTATTATCATTATTATTATTATCATCGTCTATTTCTTTCGGTTGAATTTGTGTTGAATGTGAAAATATATTATATCAAGATGTATCTAAATGTGTCAAAAACGAGATTTCTATCTTTCCAAAAAAAATAAAAATAAAAAAATAAAGTAAAAATACCACAGCTTGTCCCCGTGTCAAGTCATGACGTCACCGAGTCACCTACTTCGTGACGTAACCGCGCCTACTTGGTGACGTCAGCAGCCAGCCACTTAAGGGTCCTACTGCCATTCTCTTTACGCACGCCCGTCACCCTTACGAACCCTCGGCATCGATTACCTACGCCGCAATTACGAGGC
>BOPN01000411.1:195000-217500 GCA_017312705.2 Penaeus japonicus | reverse complement strand
TGTGACGTCAGAGGAGGGGCGGAATGAAGACCCCCTTGTCTTAGACGCCTTCTAGGACACCCCCCCCCCCCCATTCCATCAACTGACTTCAACTGTCGACGCGAGAGAAAGAACGAGGGACGCAAGAAGATGCGAACGGGAGAAATTGGGAAAATATGGGAGACAAAATGCGAGCAAGAGCAACCGGTATGAGTCATGGACACCACACACACACACACACACTCACACACAGACACAGACACACGCACGCACACACGCTGGCGGTATTCCCACACCCTGGGGCGATCTGCGCTGCCAACCCCACGCTCCTAACAATCATTTCCATCTACCCTTCACAGCCGCGCCTCACCTGTGGTTCTCCTAACACCAGGCGACCGTTGCATGATCAACATGGCCTCTTCGACAGAACCGCCCCCTCCCCTCCCCTCCTCACCCCCTCCACCCCTCCCCACCTCCCCTATGAATGCTTCCCCACCTCGCTTCGAAGCAATTTAGGGACCAGGGGGGGAAGGGGGATAGGGTAGGGCAGAGGGACGGGGCAAAGGGGCAGGGGGGAGGTAGGGAGAGGGAGAGGGAGGAGGAGGAGGAGGAGAAGGGGCGTCAAAGGAACCTTCTCTCACCAGGTGGAACAAACCCCCGTGTCTCTCTATACCCCCTCCCCTCTCCTCTCCTCTCCCAACCTCCCTCCCTCCCTCACACCCTACCCTCTACCCCACAGCCCCTGCCCCTACCCCTACTCCTACCCCTACCCCTGTACCCCACCACCCCGCCGCTGACACGCCCCTGCCCCTTAACCTAGTCTGAATGTTACCTCCGCGCGTCGTGACTACTGCCGAGGCGGCTAACGTGCGCCCGAATTGTTCGCTGGGAGCGTCGTGGCATTCACGTAATGTTTCTGGTCTGTTTGGTTATGGGAGAGATCTGTAAACGGATATGTATGTAAAGGGAGGGAGGGAGAGAGAGGGAGAGAAGGGGAGGGTGGGAGGGTGGGAGGGAGGGGGAGAAGGGGAGAGAGAGGGAGAGACAGGAAGAAAGATAGAGACATATAGACAAAGAGAGAGAGAGATACAAATAGATAGGGATAGAAAGGGGGAGGGAGGAAAGGAGAGGAGGGAGGAAGAGACAGGAAGAAAGATAGAGATATAGACAAAGAGAGAGAGAGAGAGAGAGAGAGATAGGGATAGAGAGATAGAGAGGGGGAGGGAGGGAGAGGGAAAAGCAGAGAGAGAGACAAAGAGAAAGACAGACAGATATATATATATATATATATATATATATATATATATATATATATAGAGAGAGAGAGAGAGAGAGAGAGAGAGAGAGAGAGAGAGAGAGAGAGAGAGAGAGAGAGAGAGAGAGAGAGAGAGAGAGAGAGAGAGAGACAGACAGATAAACAGATAGAGAGAGAAAGAGCGAGAGAGAAAGCCAATAAAAATCCGAACGACCTTCAAAACCCTAAATCATCAAAGTCTAATACATGAAACAAGCAAGATAACCCTCCCTCCATCACCCCCATCTCCCCCTCCCCCTCTCCCCTCCCCTTCGAGCCCAGCTAATCCTCCCACTCATTTCTCATCGTCCCCTCTTCCCTCTTTCCCCCCTCCCTTTCTTTCCTTCCTAGTCCTCCTCCTTCCCTTCCCCTCCCCCTACTCCTTCTCTTCCCGTTTTCCTTCCCCTCCCCCCACTTCTTCCCTCCCCTCCCCCTACTTCTCCCCTTCCCCTACCTTTCCCTATACCACCCACCCTCCTCTCTCCTCTCCCCCCCTATCCCCCTACCCCTCGACCCACCCCATCCCTCCCTTACACCACTCCACACCCTTCAACCTCCTCCTCTACCCCCACCCCCCATACCCCACCCCACGTCACCACTTCCCTCTCTCTTGGCTCCTTCATGTCTAGTCGCCTCTTCGCTTTTGTGCTTGTTTGCTTTGTTTCTAAATAGGGGGGACTGTTTTAAGGTAACGTTGTGTGTCTCTCTCTCTCTCTTTTTCTCCTCGCAGGATATCGGGTGAAGTGAGGCGAGGCATCCCCTCTCCTTGCCTCCCGAAGGATGCTTTGGTGATCGGGTGGTCGTGGGAGTTTTCCCTTCGAGAGAACATCTGTTTGGATTTTCAAGAAATAAAAAGAAAAAGAAAAAAAATGTAATGCGGTCGAGAATGTGTTTTTCTTTCGTCTGACTTTTTTTTCTTTGGAGATTATTTTTTTTTTCTTCTTCTCTCTTCTGTTTCTTGTTGATTCTCTCGCTCTTTCCCCCTTTCTTTCCCACCGCTCCCTTCCCCCTTCTCCTTCCTTCCTCCCCTTCCTCTTCTCCTCTCCCTCCTCCTCCCCTTTTCATCCCCTCCCCCTCTCCCTCCTCTCTTCCCCATCCCCCTCTCCTTTTCCTCCCCTGTTCCTCTCCCTCCCTTCCTTCCACTCTTCCCCTCCCTCCTCCTCCTCTTCCTCATTTCCTATCCTCCCCTTTTCCCTCATCCCCCTCCCTCATCTCCCTCCCACTCTCCACCCACCCCCTCTCCCTTCCTATCCTCTACCTTTCCCTCATCCCCCTCCCACTCTCCTTCTCCCTCTCCACCCACCCCCTCTCCCTTCCTATCCTCTACCTTTCCCTCATCTCCCTCCCGCTCTCCTTCTCCCCTCCTACCCACCCCCTCTCCCTTCCTACCCCCCCCCTTTCTCTCTCTCTCTCTCTCTCTCCTTCCACCCTGGTTAGCAATAGGCAGGAAGGTAGGCCTGAGGACCGAGTCGGGGTGGAAGAGGAAATGCCGGACGGACCGCGATAGCAAAATGTCTTCCAGTGTCTCTTAGTTTTGGGTCTTTCCAGTTCCCTTGAGGCTTCCAGGTTTCCTTGAGGATTCCAGGTTTCCTCAAGGCTTCTAGGTTTCCTTAAGACTTTTAGTTTTACTCGAGGATTCTAGGTTTCCACAAGGCTTCTAGTTTTACTCGAGGATTCTAGGTTTCCTCAAGGATTCTAGGTTTCCATAAGGCTTCTAGTTTCCTCGAGGATTCCAGGTTTCCTTCAGGCTTCCAGGTTTCCTCAAGGCTTCTAGGTTTCCTTCAGGCTTCCAGTTTCCTCAAGGCTTCCAGGTTTCCTTTAGGTTTCCGCGATGTCATTGTTACGGGCGCGGGCGAGCGAGTGGGTGGGTGGGGGGGGGGAGGGGAGAGGCGGCGTCGCGTTGACCTTTTCAGATCGTGAGGAAGAGGTACTCGCTGCGCAATCAAGGGGGGGGGGGGTGAAAGGGGGGGGGAGTGGTGGGGGAGGTGAAGGGGAAGGGAGGGGAGGGAAGGGGTAGGGGGCCTCGTCTCTTGGCCTTCGAAGATATATTGTTTTGTCTTTGCTTTTTGCTCTTCTTTTTTTTTCTTCTTCATCTCTACCCTTTCTATAAATGGTTTATTTCTGGTTTCACTCCATCACTCATTTTTTATCAACCTCCTTCTCTTCTCCCTCTCTTTATCATCCTTGTTTCACCCTGCCCTTCGCCGGAACTTTCCCTCAAATCCCTACCCTCTTCCTGAAGTTTTAAAAAAATAAAAGGTTTCCCCTCACTTCCTATCTCCTTCGATTTCTCCGTTACCTTCTAATAAATACCTGTCCCTTCTCCCCTCTCCCTTCTCCCTCTTGTCCCCCTTCAGAAACACCTCTCCCCTCTCTCCCCCCCCCCTTCCCCCTGCTCTCCGTACAGCCTCCTCCTCCCCTTTCTCCCTCTTTCCCCCTGCAACCTCCTCCTCCCCTCTCCCCCTTCCCCTCCAAATACCCCCACCCACTTCCTCCCCTCCCCTCCAAACACCCCCTTCCCACCCACCTCCTCCCCTCACCTCCCCCTCACTCGTAGAAGGAAACAACATCCGGAATCCCATCCTCCCCCTCATCCCCCCCATCCCCCACACACACACCAACAACTCTCGCCCTTCCCGAGAGCAAGCTGTTTCAACTTCGGGAATGAAAATCGAAGGGCTAGCCAAACTTGGGTAAAAGGCTTTCCTCGTCATAGGGCGGCCTGGGTTGGGGTGTGATCTTGTGACGGATGTTGGATGGCCCTTTTAGGTGTCGGTTGTGGTTCGTTGGGGGTGGGGAGGGGAAGGGGGAAGGGGGGATAAAGGGGGATGAAGGGGAGAGGGAAGGGTGGGGTAAAGGGGAGAGGGAAGGGGGGATAAAGGGGAGAGGGAAGGGGGAAGGGGGGAGGTGGGGTAAAGGGGAGAAGGAAGGGGGAAGGGTGTGTGTGTGTGTTGTCACGTGTGAATAACAAACAATTACCATCTATTAGACAAAACAATAATCATACTGCGGGCATTTGTAAAGCATTCAAGTCCACCTTGCATGCACATACATGCAAGCAAACAGAGAGAAATAATATATTGGGTATATTTGCCCACCAGAGGGGAGCGCGCCATGACATAGTGGGAGAGTGGGAGGGAGAGGCATGAGGAGGAAACGGAAATTCTCTCTCTCTCTCTCTCTCTCACTCTCTCTCTCTCTCTCTATTTCTATTCGTCTTCTATTTGTCTTACCCTCTATCTCTCTCCCTCTCACATTCCTTCCCTTCCGCTCTCTCCCTCTCTTTACCTTACCCTCCTCTCCGCCCACGCCTCCCTCTCGTCGTATATTCTAACCCAAAAAGCTTTGTTGTCACAAGAGCAAGTCAAACCCAACGCGTCCGATTGTCTGCACGCACTTGTCGACGGCAGCGGAGTGGCTTCGCTGCAAGGTATTGTGTTCTGCATACTGACGAGAAATGATACACCCACCACAGGCCTTCATTACACGTGTTGCCATATTAGACGACGTCCACCTCTTTTTTTTTATTGCATAATGCAATATGAGCAATCTTATCTTCTGCTCGGATATTCTGCCGATTGCATACTTATTTTGCGGTGTTTGTAGAAATATCCGTATATGTATTTCCATCTGTAAAATTCGTATTTGGGTAAAAATAATAGGGATAAGAAGGAAATAATACATATACACACACATGTAATACAAGCCATGAAGGTAGGTACACCCTCTTCGATACAAAGAGTACTATAATCAAGGTCCCTCTGCGGACCTAACACTTATGCTACAGACAGGTACGACTCGCTTCCTAGCTCGGCCGTCTATAGCAGGACGAAAATAACGACAAACCAAAAAGCAGGCGAACAGCAGGCAAAGTCCAGGCTCCTGCTGACGTCAGGATGTGCCACGTGGACACTGGAGTTAGAAGCTGACCTTAAGGAATGCAACATTGCAAGAGGAAGAGGCTTACAATCGAGGAAAAGCTGGCCGCGTGGAGCAGAAATGTGCAACATACCCATCGGGAATGCGAAGCTTGCAACACGCGTGATAGGTATGGAAATATATAATGGCGTAGCATCCATGATTGCCTACGACACTAATTCGTACATATGTATACGTCTACATCACGGGATACTTGTGCATGGTGGACGCATGGTGTAGCTATTCAATGGACATCAATAAATGAAAAGGGTCATGCGTAAACATCACGTGTACATAGAAGGGAGGCGGGCGGGGCGCTGTGCAAGAGGCTGCATGTGCACACGCGATGAGGGAAGGCAGGCGGGTGAGCAGCCATGACGTCATGTTAGCATCGGGCTGGTGATGCAGCAACCTTACCTGCGCCGCCGGCCGCTCGTCTCGCCGGGGACTCGTAAGCTCCCTCCTTCGATGCCGCGGGCGTTTCCGGCGACCCCGCGCCCCCCGCCGGCCCTCCGTCCTCAGGGAGCCTCGCGCACTTCTTCGGGGTTCGGAACATCACCTCGTCTTCCGCGAGCTTCACCGGCGACGTCACCGGCGACGTCGCTGGCTCGCAGCATCTGCCGGCGCCCTCCTCGCACTTCTCGGGCGAGGAGCAGTCGGCGTCCTCGTCCTCGGTGCCGCAGTGCTTGCTCCCCCTTCGGCACGAAATGGTTTCCTTGGACGACGCCTTCCCCTCGGACGTCGACGTCGAGTTCCTGTCGCGCTCGTCCGGCGTGCACGACGACAGTTCGTAGTCCTCGAGGTCCTCGCCGTCGAGGGCCGACGTCTTCGCCATCTTCCAAGCCCTGGCCTTCCGCCCGTCCTTGGTGGTCGCGCCCTCAGAGCCCTCGGTCGACGAGCGGTCCCGCGACGCGGTCCACGCCGGCGATCTCGGGCCGCCGCCGCCGCCGCCGCCGCCTCCGTCGTCGTCTCCGCCGATGGCGTTCTTCACGTCGTTCCTCGCCTTCCTGCTGTCCAGCGTGGCGGACTTCCCCCTCGCTTGTCTCACGTCCTGGCCGATCAGTTCACCTGTGGCTGACCTGTGACCCGTGACCCGTGACCTGTCCATGGTGGCGCTCTTCTGCCTGTGGGCGGCGTTGGCGGAGGACTTGTGGCTGTCGTAGCCGTTGCTCCCGCAGCTCTCGCCGGAGGTGTTGGACCTGACGGAGCTCCGGCGGTCGGCCGCCACGGACGACGAGGACGTCGTCGACACGCTCCTCTTCAGGTGCTTGAGCATCTTCTTGACGGGCGAGCGGGGCTTCTCCCTCGAGATGTCCTTCTCCTTCAGGGCGTCGCGGCTGATCTTGAGCGGCTCTCGGCCCACCTTGCGCGCCTCCCGGAGGTTCTTGGAGGTCCTCTCCTTGTCCTTGAGCGACGACTTTCTCTTTCCCGAGTCGTCCTCCTTGCCCGAGGTCCTGCTCCATATCGAGTGTTTGCTCTTGGAGGACTCCTTGCTCTTGACGGACTCCTTGCTTCCGATGGAGGCCGTCTCGAAGTCCTTGGGCTCGTCCTTCTCCTCGGCGATCATGTTGAGCTCCCCCGAGCCCATGCTGCCCTCGCAGCTCGCCTCCTCGCCGCCGGTGTCGAAGCCGGAGCGGCCCGCGCGCGGCGAGGTCGTCACGGCGGAGTCGGTGCCGCTGCTGCCCACGCTCCCGAAGCTGTCCTCCCGCTTCCCGGCGTGGAGGCCGTCATCGTCGCTGTCGCTGTCGGAGTCCGGGCTCCGAGGTCTGGTGATCCGGATGACGGGCACGCTGGACTTCCGCGTCTGCGCCTTGGGCTTCTCGAGGCAGAAGGGGCAGCACCAGCGGAGGAAGCTCCACCTGTCGGCCAGCCCCGTGGAGTGCACCACCTTCTGCGGGAACGTCCGGTACGTCTTCTGCGTGGGGCGGAAGTCGTAGCGGAGCTTCATCGTGAGACGGCGTTGGCCTCCGGCACGCGCGGCGCGAAAACGATCCGCTCTACTTGGCGAGGCGCGAGTGTCCCTCTCGCATCTGGCTCGGCGCCCGCTTCACTGCGATCGCGTCGCGTCCCTCGGTTGCACGCCCTGGGGCAGCGACGTCCAGGCTCTCATTCCCGAACACTATCACCTGCGCGCGAGGTAATCAAGCACTAATTAGCCACTCTTCCGCACGCGCTCGGAAGCATAAAGGTCGCATTCCCGTATGGCACTCCCCCCGTCCCCCCAAGTATCACTACTCCCTCCGCGGTGCCGAGCGGTAGCCAAGATCCTTCCCGCGTCCATTTCAGTCTTTATTTTCTCTTTAGCTCTTCATTTTATTTTCTCTTTCCTATGTACATACATACATACACACATACACACACACTTGCAGTTGCTTTTGCGCTCAGCTCTCTCTCTCTCTCTCTCTCTCTCTCTCTCTCTCTCTCTCTCTCTCTCTCTCTCTCTCTCTCTCTCTCTCTCTCTCTCTCTCTCTCTCTCTCTCTCTCTCTCTCTCTCTCTCTCTCTCTCTCTCTCTCTCTCGCTCGCTCTCTCTCTCCTTTCGAGTGCATGTCTAGTATTTCTTGGTCAACCACCTCCTCCTGTCTCTTGAACTTGGTGCCATTTCCCACGCACGTTCCCGGTGCCACTTCGCCTCCACAATCATCCGAGAACAGAGTGCCAATCACGCCGTCCTCAGAAGCGGAAGGAATTCGCCGTGAGAGAGACGGAGAGAGAGAGAGAGAGAGAGAGAGAGAGAGAGAGAGAGAGAGAGAGAGAGAGAGGGTGGGTAGAGAGATATATAGTTAGATAGACAGAGATAGAGATAAAGAGAGAAAGCGAGAATGAGAGAGAGAGAGAGAGAGAGAGAGAGAGAGAGAGAGAGAGAGAGAGAGAGAGGTAGAGGTAGAGAGAGAAAGCGACAAAGAGAGAGACAAGAGAGTGAAAAGACTCTCCACAAACATTGCACTTCACTGACCTAACCAAAGCACTCCCCAGGCACAGAATTACACATGCAACAGCTTTCATGTTATCGCTCAACAACTACAGCACAAGTGTCACAACATGCCACCAGTAACGGAAGGAGGTAGAGGGGGTAGAGAGGAGGGGGGAGGGGAAGAGGGGATGAGGAGGAGGGATGAGAAGAGGGTGAAGGGGAGGGGATAGGAGGAGGGAGGTGGAGAAGAGGGGGATGAGGAGGAGGGATGAGAAGAGGGTGAAGGGGAGGGGATAGGAAGAGGAGGGTGGAGAAGAGAGGAAGAGGGGGGATGAGAAGAGTGGGAAGGAATAGGAAGGGGTTAGGGAGGGAAAGATGGAGAGTCCTGGGAGGGGGCGCAGCAAGGGGAAGAGGGGAGGGTCGTACAAGAGGGGGGGAGAGAGAGGGAGGGAGGGGGAGGAAGGGAGAGAGGGAGGGGAGGAAGGGAGAGAGGGAGGGGAGGAAGGGAGAGAGGGAAGGAGAGAGAGAGAGAGAGAGAGAGAGAGAGAGAGAGAGAGAGAGAGAGAGAGAGAGAGAGAGGGAGGGAGGAAGGGAGAGAGGGGGAGGTCCGTGAGAGTGGGAGGGAGGAAGGGAGAGAGGGAGGAGAGAGAGGGAGAGAGAGAGGGAGGGAAGGGGGGGGGGGAAGCTAATAGTTAACAAATTGGTCGATACATCTGGCCGTAACGGACGCACGTTTGGAGCGACCGCTTGCGAAGACCGTCAGTGACTTCATTCGGCGACCCACTGATACTGACATTCATCGTACGAAGATGAATATATATCTTCTTCCTCATTGTTTTACTCATGTCTAATTCCACTCACACTCTTCTTTTCCAGATGGGAAATGAGAGAAGATGTTAAGGAAATGAATGAACGGGAGAGAAATCTGTGGTAATAATCAGCGAAGCGTGAGACAGGGAACAGCCACACGTTCACGGCCTTTGCAATACTAAAGGTGATATTAACACTACGAGTGTCTCTCTCTCTCTCTCTCTCTCTCTCTCTCTCTCTCTCTCTCTCTCTCTCTCTCTCTCTCTCTCTCTCTCTCTCTCTCTCGCTCTCTCTCTGTATCTGTCTCTCTGTTTATCTAACTGTCTCTTTTTCTTTTCTTATTTGACCTCTCTCTCTCTCTCTCTCTCTCTCTCTCTCTCTCTCTCTCTCTCTCTCTCTCTCTCTCTCTCTCTCTCTCTTACTCTTTCTTTCTCCCTCCTTCTCTCTCTCTCTCCCACTCTTCCTCATAGGCGGAGCAGCTTAGCACCGACACTCATTCATCAAAGCGAATCACACAGCCAACACCTGAGCCGCGTGGTGTTGGAAATGATCCCCTTCCCTGACAACATCACCTCCCCCCTCCCACCCATCCTTCACCCCACCCCCTTGCCCTTCCAACCCCTTTCTAAAACACTATCACTATCACCCTTCCCCTACCTCCCCATACATTCCCCTTTCACAATCCCCCCCCCTACCCCATAACCCTCTTCCCAGACACTATCGCCTACCACAACCCCCCCATTACCCCTTACCTCCTTTTACTCCCTTCCCATCTCTCTCACTCATACCCCCTCCCCTTTCCTTCGACTCGCCTTCCCTCCCCCCCTTCTCCTCTCCCCTCCCATCCCCACCTTCTCCCCTCCCCTCCCATCCCCACCTTCTCCCCTCCCCTCCTATCCCCACCTTCTCCTCTCCCCTCCCATCCCCACCCCACCCTCTCCCCTCCCCACCATCTCCTCTCCCTCTCCCATCCCCACCTTCTCCCCTACCCTCTCCCCTCCCTCACTCATACTCCTACCCCTCCCCTCCCTTCCCCTCCCCTCCCCACCACCATATAGTAATCCCCGCAGTCGGTCGCCACTTCGAAGTAATTAATGCACCTGTAGGCATCGCCCTTCCTCGCGTTCAAATGCACTTCGCCAGATGGACAGGGAAGGGAGGGAGGGAGGGAGCGGGGAAGGAGAAAGGGAGGAGGAGAGAGAGGAGGAAGGAGGAGGGAGAGAGAGGAGGAGGAGGGAGGAGAGAAAGGGGAGGAGGAGGGAACGGAGGAAGAGGAGGAGAGGGAAAGAGAGGAGGAGGAGAGGAGAGGAGGTGGGGAGAGGGAGGGGGTGAGAAGGAGAGAGGGAGAGGGAAAGGAAACGGAGATCCTGAGAGAAGGCAGGAAGAGAGGAGAGGAAAGGACAGGAAAGAAGAAAGGAGAGGGGGAGGAGAGGAGACGATAGGTGGAAAATAGAAAAGAAGAAGAAGAAAAAAAAGGAGAGAGACAGGAAGAAAAGAGAGATAGGAAGAAAGGGGAGACAGGAAGAAAGGAGAGATAGGAAGAGAGGATAGAAGAGAGAAGAGTAAAGAAGAAGAAGAAAGAAGAAGAAAAGAGGCAAGTCCCGCGGTCGGGCTGGAAAAAGCCGACCCCAGAGCCGTCGGTCAGCCGAAGGATCAAATAGCCAGGCCCTCGAGACCTCCGCGAGTCCTTGTCGCCGCCGGGGGACTCACTCGACTGCGGCGGTCGAGGGCGGTCGAGGCGATGCGCCCTTCTGACGCGCCCTTCTGCTTCGATCTCGCGCTCGCTCTCCTTCGCTTTTTCGTCTTCGTGTGTTATTTATTTGTTTGTTTATTTATTTGTTTGTTTGTATGTCTCCCGATTTTCCGATCCTTTGATCTTTTGATCTTTTGAGCTTTGTTCGTGGCGATGCGGATGAGTGTGAGGGGTGGTTTGTGTCATTCTGATTCTCTCTCTCTCTCTCTCTCTCTCTCTCTCTCTCTCTCTCTCTCTCTCTCTCTCTCTCTCTCTCTCTCTCTCTCTCTCTCTCTCTCTCTCTCTCTCTCTCTCTCTCTCTCTCTCTCTCCCTCTCACCCTCTCTCTCTTACCTATCTCCCTTCCTCCCTTCCTTCTTCCATCCCTCCCTCCTTCTCCCCCTCCCACCCACTCTCTCCTCCTACCCTATCTAACTTTCTCTCTCTCCCTCTCTCTCTCTCCACCTCTCCCCCCCCCCCCCCCCCCCTCTCTCTCTCTCTCTCTCTCTCTCTCTCTCTCTCTCTCTCTCTCTCTCTCTCTCTCTCTCTCTCTCTCTTTCCTATCTCCCTTCCTTCCTCCCTCCTCCTCCCACCCACTCTCTCCTCCTACCCTATCCAACTTTCTCTCTATCCCACTCTCTCTCTCTCTCTCTCTCTCTCTCTCTCTCTCTCTCTCTCTCTCTCTCTCTCTCTCTCTCTCTCTCTCTCTCTCTCTCCCTCCACCTTCTCCCTCTCACGGTACCGCGACCGCACATCGGTAATGCAACCCAAGACAGAATGATGAGAAGAGGAGAAGCGGAGGGGTGGAGGGGGGGGGGGTGAAGGGAAGGGGGAGAGGGAGACATAGGCAATCTTAACGGTGACGATGTTCAAGGCGGAGGAGGGGGGGAGGAGGGAGAGGGAGAGGGGGAGAGGGTGTGATGTTCAATGCGGTTGATGTGATGATGAGTGTGATGATGTTCATTGTGCTTCGATGGGAAAGACATTGACAAATAAATAAATAAATAAACAACAACAACAAATACTGGAGATGCATGTATATAAAATGACACTTCATTTCGTAAAACAATAACGTAATTACAATCAAACAAACAGACAAACAATGAACCAAACGAATGAATAAAAACCCTAAAACGGAAACAAAAAGCAAAGTAAGAATAAGAGGGATAACGCCTTACGCAAATATGATTACGCGACGAAAAGGAAAGATAAAGAATAGATAAAAAAAAACTAAGAATTAAGACAAACAAGAAGAAAAGGAAAGACAACATTCTTCGGGAGACAAGAGAAATATCAGAGGAAATCAATCACTGGCCTGCACCCCCCTCCCCCCTCCCCCACCCTGTCTTTCATCTCTCTCTCTCTCTCTTTCTATTTCTTTCTATATTTCGCTTTCTCTTTCTTTCTTTCTCTCTCTCTCTTTCAGTTTCTTTTTTTTCTGTCTGTCTGTCTGTCTCTCTCGGATCAATTTTCTCTTCTTCGTTAAACTCTCTCTCTCCTCCCTTACCCCTTTTCTTGTTTCTATTTCGTTCTTCCACTCTTTCTTTCTCCCCTTCAACATATCTCCATTCCTTCTCCATTTTCCCCTCTCTCGCTCTCTCCTATCCTTTCCCACTCTCCATTTTCCCCTCTCTCGCTCTCTCCTACCCTTTCCTACTCTCCCTCCCTCCCACTCCTTTTCTCTCTTTCTCCTTCCCCCTTTCCCCCCTACCCTCTCAACCTCCCTCCCCCCCCTCCCCCTACCCTCTCATCCTCCCTCCCCCCTACCCTCTCTCCTCCCCTCCCATCCCCACCCCTCTTTCCCTCTATCCCACCCATCCCTCTTTTCACGGTCCAGCCGCCCACAGCAGCCCGCGGCGGCCTGGCCCTGACACACGCACACTGGACCTCGCTCGAGTGTGAGCGACTCACTCACATAATATCCGGTCACCGCTGCCAATTACTACGAATGCGGTCTGGAGCAAACAGCGTGAAAAATTGGCCAGGATTATTCAATACTAGTGTGTTGGTGGCAATTTTATGCACGGCACATCTCCGTAAATAGGTATACAGCGAGATACAGACTGAAACACACACACACACACAAATATATAAACGCAGAGAGAGAGAGAGAGAGAGAGAGAGAGAGAGAGAGAGAGAGAGAGAGAGAGAGAGAGAGAGAGAGAGAGAGAGAGAGAGAGAGAGAGAGAGAGAGAGAGAGAGAGAGAGAGAGAGAGAGAGAGAGAGAAAGAGCGAGAGAGAGAGAGAGAAAGATGGATAGATAGAGAGAGGCTAAGAGCGAGAGAGAGAGAGAGAGAGAGAGAGAGAGAGAGAGAGAGAGAGAGAGAGAGAGAGAGAGAGAGCGGGAAAGGATTAGAGGGGCAGTTTAAGCGGCACCATCTCCGTGGCAACAGGCGCTCCAGGTAAAAGATGGAGGATTCCCCTACCTTTCGCCTTCACCTTCTCCCAGGTATATAATTACATACTTCAGTAAAGAGCGACATTTTTAGGGGAGCGGCCAGGGGAAGGGGCCCCGGGGGGAAGGGGGGGGGGGAAGGGGACTGCGATACAGACAAGGAACAAAAAAGAAGAAAAAAAAAAAAGGAACAAGGGGCAGAGGCAGAGGAGGCGAAGAAGGAAGAGGAGGAAGAGGAACAGGAAGAGGAAGAGAAGAATCAAGTAAGGGAAAGCGAAAGCGATGGCTAATAACACGAGAGATGATTCGGAAATGCAAGTGAGAAAGGAAGACCAATTGGTGCTGAGATTAGCTAATGGCCGCTGACCTTTGAAGGGAGTCGCTGTAACTATGCAGGGAGGATGGGGGGGAGGGGGAAGGATGGGGGGAAGTGGAGGAAAGGGGGAAGGGGAAAAGGGAGGATGGGCGAGGGAAATGGAAGGGGGAAGAGGAGGAAGGGGAAAAGGTAGGATGGGCGAGGAAAAGGGAAGGGGGAAGGGGATGGAGGGGAAGGGGAAAGGGGAGGAAGAGAGGAAGGGCCTAAGGGGAGGATAGAGGAGGAAAGAAGAAAGAGGAAGGAAGGAGGAAGAGGAAGGAGAGGACGGGGAGGAAAGGAAGAGAGAACCCCAGCTTTGGGAACGTGAGTCGTAAGTAAATAATGTCATTTCTTCTCTCTCACTAATATTTAATCAAAAAGTTTCAAGTAACTCCTCATGGATACAGGTATGTGGTAACTCCTCATGGATACAGGTATGTGGTAACTCCTCATGGATACAGGTATGTGTATAAGCGTGAATGTTTCATGGAGTGTTTACCTGGGAGGTTACTGTGTCACGTTCATCCTCGCACGAAGTCCGACTCGAATGCATAGAAAATTGCAAACAGTTGTGCAACGAAACGCGTTTTGGACGTGTTGTTCTCAAGAAGACAAGCTAAATCGACCACGTGACCAGACGAAAAATTTCCTTTTATTTTAAGAACTCGCTTTTTTTTTTTTTTTTTTTTTTTTTTTTTTTACAAACTTGAGATTCCTGCTCGTCATATCAAGCCCCATCCCCCTCTCCTTTACCCCCACCCCCTCTCAAACCGCACCCACTCCCTCACCCCTTACCCCCTCTTAAACCCCACCCTCTCCCTCACCCCCTCTTAAACCCCACCCTCTCCCTCTCCCCCTCTTAACACCCACCCTTTCCCTCTCCTCCCCTCCTCTCTCTCATCCCTACCCTCCAACTCACCCAGCAGGGACCGAATCATCCCCCCCCTCACCCCCCTTCCTACCGCCTACCCCCCCCCCACCCCCCAATAGAGTGCGTGGGTGAACTGGCCTTAAACGGTCCGTTGAGCTAACTTGGCCATTTGCGGAGTGTAACGACTATAAAATTCTTGTCTCCTTCACGCTCACGTATATATGAGACTATGCACGCACCCACACACGCACGCACGCACGCACTAATGTACACTTTTTTGTGTGTTTTCTTTCTTTCTTTCTCTCTGAGGTCAACATCCTGGGCGTCACCGCTTCAGCACCTGACCTCTCGTGATACACAAGGTCAGACTAACAACCTATTTCCTTCCCCTCTCCCCCCTCCCCCCAAAAAAAATAATTACTGAACTACCTGACTACTTTAATTGCTCGTTAACGGAACTTTCTTTTAGCAGACGACTGACTACCTTAAAGACTTAAGGAGCCTACCTAATTAGTTTACTACCTGACCCAACACCCTGAGAGGAGAGAACGGAGACGGAAAAAGGGGAGTGAGGGAGGAGGGGAAACGGGGTGTGGGAGGGGGGGAAAGGAGTGTGCGAGGGGGGAAAGGGAGTGTGGGAGGGGGGGAAAGAGTGAGGGAGGGGGAGGAAAGGGAGTGAGGGAGAGGGAAGGGGGGAAAGGGTCTAAGGGAGGGGGTAAAATGGAAGGGGAAAAGGGAGAGGAAGGGGAAAAACGTAAGGGGGGAAAAAAGGGTGAGGGTGGGGTGGGGAGGGGGAAAGGGGGTAAAGGAAGGGATAATGGGGAGGGAAGGGAAGGGAGGGAGAGTTATCTTAGGCACCCAGCTTTAAATCTTAAGGGTTAGAGGATGGCACCTTGGGAAGGGGAGTGCCACTTCGGGTTATTATTGCAGTTGGGGAAAAATGGATAATTAAGTGTGTATAATGATTTACTGAGAGTGAAAATGGTTTCGTTAGGTTATAGGGAATTTGGTCTCCTTCTTCACTTGGTTAAGGCAATGGGGGGGGGGGGGCATACATACATACATACTCTTTCTCTTCCTCTCTTTCACCCTCTCTCTCTCTCTCTCTCCTTTTCTTTCTTTCTCATCGTATGTTGCACCTATAGTAATTCGAGAACACCCTACCCCTACCCCCACCCCACCACCCATCACTCCAGCTAGGTCTATCTCCCATAATCCCACGAGACGACTGTGATCGCACGACCTTTCCCACTCCTACTCCACCCCCTTTACCCCTACGACCTCCCCCCTCCTCTCTTTCTCCCTCCCGCATACGACCCCCCTTCCCCTCCTTCACTCTATTCGTCCTCTCTCTCTCTCTCTCTTTCTTCTTCTTCCCTACGAGAGAGTGTAAAAGGAGACGAGAGAGAAAAAGGAAGAGAGGGGGAGATAGATAGATAGACAGAGAGAGAGAGAGAGAGATTCTAACGTGTTCGTGTCCATGAAGAAGGGAATAAAGAACAAGAAAAACTAGAAAAAATATGGACAGATTCCGCGCAAGACGATGTTCCTCTTTTTTTCCTTTCTTTCTCTCTCTCTCTTTCCTCTTCTCTTCTCATCTCCTCCTCCTCTTTTTCTTCTCTTCTTATTCTTCTCTTTACCCTTCAGACAACGACTTGTCAAGACGGCTCGAGGTCGTCTCAAGGAGTCTGACACCACCTCTTCCGTCTTCGGAATGAAATAAGCAAGAAAAACAAGGAAAAAAAGTAACATAACCGGAAGTGGATCTCTCTCTCCCTCTTCTCTCTCTCTCTCATAGATTGCAACTCTCGTTTTGCAATTTCCATTCCTTTCCCGCTATCATTATTCCCCGCCGTAATAAAAGGGTTCATGTAATTGAAATGCAAAAGATTATACAAACTTTAATATTGAGCTAATGTATTCACACGAGTTGCAAGTTGCACGTTAAGCTCTTCGCTCGCCTTGAGACGATCTGGACTTTCCTTCATTGCAACTTCTGTGCAGCGAAGACGTTCATGCGCAACGACGATTGCACAGTTCAACGAGGGGTTACACGCTAGGGGTGGGGGGGGGGAGGGAGGGAGGGAAAGGAAAAGGAGTGAGGGAAGAGAGGAAAGGGAGGAGGAGGAGGAGAGACAGGAAGGGACGAACGAAGTAAGGGATGGAAAGGGAAAGGGGGAAGAAGATGAAATAAAGGAGAGAGAAAGAAGGCAATGGAAGGGTAAGAGGTATGGGGTTTAAGGGATGGAAAGGAGGAAAGGATAGAGAGAGAGAGAGAGAGAGAGAGAGAGAGAGAGAGAGAGAGAGAGAGAGAGAGAGAGAGAGAGAGAGAGAGAGAGAGAGAGAGAGAGAGAGAGAGAGAGAGAGAGAGCGACAGAGAGAGAGAGAGAGAGAGGTGGAGGTGGACGAATTAGCAATTCCTTCCGGCCAAAGCACAACTTAAAGGCGATCGCTTCTCTCGCATAAATTCGTCATAAATGACTAACGACTGGACAGCACCGTACAGCTTGCTCAGCATTAGAGGAGAGAGAGAGAGAGAGAGGGGAGATGGTGGGGGGGGGGGGGAAGGGGCGAGGGGACCTAATCACGGCTTCATTATCTCTGGTTTAGTCTCTCTCTCTCTCTCTCTCTCTCTCTCTCTCTCTCTCTCTCTCTCTCTCTCTCTCTTTCGTTAGCCTTCGAGACGTGAGGCGAGGCGAAGCATCTCCAAGACGTGGGGGAGGAGGGGGAGGGGGAGGGAGAAGGGGGAGGTAGGATGATAGGGAGAAGGGAAGGTGAGGGATGAAAGGTGATAGGCAGAAGGGGGAGGGGGAGGGAGGCAGGGAGGATGACAGGGAGAAGTGGGAGGGAAGGGGAGGGAGGAAGAAATAGGAAGAAAGGGAGAGGGCGGGGAGAAGGGAAGAAAGAAGAGGAACAGGGAATAGTTTAAGTAAGAGAGAGAGAGAGAGAGAGAGAGAGAGAGAGAGAGAGAGAGAGAGAGAGAGAGAGAGAGAGAGAGAGAGAGAGAGAGAGAGAGAGAGAGAGAGAGAGAGAGAGAGAGAGAGAGAGAGAGAGAGAGAGAAAAAAAGAGAAAGAGAGAGAGAGAGAAAGAGAGAGAGAGAGAGAAAGAAAAAAAAAGAGAAAGAGAAAGAGAGAGAGAAGGATGTAGAGAGACGATGAAGGTGATGCTGGAAGCTGGAGGGAGGGAGGGAGGGAGGGGGGAGGGGGGGAGGCACAGAGGATGACAACGGTGCTCCGGGCTTTGACTCTCTCGCTCCTTGGGCCAAGCATCAGAGACTCTCGTGATACGTGGTGAAGAGCTGGATGACATACTCGGGAGAGAGAGAGAGGAGGGGGGAGGGGGAGAGAGAGTGAGAGAAAGGAAGGGAGGACGGGAGGGAGAGAGGATAAGAGGGTGAGAGATAGGGAGAGAGGGTGAGAGATAGGGAGAGAGGGTGAGAGATAGGGAGAGAGGGTGAGAGAGAGGAAGGGAGGACGGGAGGGAGAGAGGATAAGAGGGTGAGAGATAGGGAGATAGGGGGAGAAGGTGAGACATAGGGAGAGAGTATGAGAGAAAGGAAAAGAGGATGAGCGATCGGGAGAGAGGATGAGAGTAAGATAGAGAGGGTGAGGTATAGGGAGAAAGGGAAGAGAGATAAGGAGAAGGGGAGAGATAGGGAGAGAGGATGAGAGTGAGATATAGGGAGAAAGGGACAGGCAGGGACAGAGGGAGGCAATATGGAATTTTAAAAAAATAACTAGAAACGAAAACCACAATCATTGTAGTTTATACATAATATTTTGCCAAAAAAAAGGAAAAAAAAAATCATCACTCCATAATTAACAGGTTACTTTTAAGAGGAAAGTAATGTGTGTTTTCAAAGGAAGACACTAATCCCGCATGTAAGATTGATCCAGTAAGCTTCACGCAATCCTTTGATATCTTTCCAATCTTTCTTCACTCGCCTGTAATATTCATATGCGGTAAATTCGGTTACGGTAACCTTCTTTACCTTCTTGGATCAGTTCTATTTCTTTCTCTTTTGTATGGTTATCTTGCTCTCTCTCTATTTTCTTCCCTACCTCCCTCCCTCCTTCTCTCTCTCTTTCTCTCTCTCTCTCTCTCTCTCTCTCTCACTCCTTCCTTCCTTCCTTCTTTCCTTCCCTCCCTCCCTCTCTCACTCTCTCTCTCTCTCTCTCCTTCTCTCTCTCTCTCCTTCCTTCCTTCCTTCCCTCCCTCTCTCTCTCTCTCTCCCTCTCATAATGGAATATCACAAATGACTAAAACCATTCTCTGGGGAATAAAGTTAAAAAAAAAATCGAAAACCTCTTCGCATGTTGGACCAGCCAAAGCCCTTGTTAAACATTGACCAAAGAATGGAGGGAGTATCCAAGGTGTTTACCCGAAACTGGGCTCTCTTGCTCGCCTACACACAAGGACCCCCTACACACACACGTAAAATACACACACACACATACACACACACACACAAAGTGTCTACATGAATGCTCTCTCTCTCTCTCTCTCCGTTCGCTCGCTCTCCCCCCTGTCCTCTCCCCCCTCTCCTTCTCCTCTTCCTCCCATCCTTCTTATGCCTCCTCTTCCTCTTTCCACTACACCACCATCTCCTCCTCATCCTTCTCTACCTCTCCCACTCCCCTCTACCTCTTGTCCTCCTCTACCTCCTCCACATCTCCTCTTCCTCCTCCACCTCTCCTCTATCTCCTCCACCTCTCCTCTTCCTCCACCACCTCTCCTCCTCCTCCATCTCTCCTCTCATCCACCTCTCCAACTCCTCCACCTCCACCACCTCTCCTCCTCCTCCTCCTCACACCCCACCCTCCACCCTCAGGTTCCGGTCCGGCCACCACTATTCTTAAATCCAGCGTGATGCACCGGCTTTATCGTCCTGGTGCGCGTAATGCAGAGACGAAATGGAATTCGAACCTTGTCTTGTCTCTTCTTTATTATCGTTCATCTATTTATATTCTTCTTTTTCTTCTTTTTCTTGCGGTCTCGTGTCTTCCTTTTTCTTTTCTCTTGTTTTATTTTTTCCTCTCTGAATTTCTGACATTCTGAATTGTTCCATTGTGTATTTTGCCAAGCACTGTGAATATATAGGTATGTACACATACGCACGCACCTACACCCACCTACCCACGCCCATACACATACACACACGTTCACACACATACACACACCTATATATCGTAATTAATCTCTACACGCACCTATCCCTCCTCCCTCCTTATCTCCTCTCCTTCCTTCCTTCTTCTTCCTCCTCCTCCCCCCCCCACTTCCCCCCTTCCCCCCCTAATCACTCCCCGCGACATATCACACGTCCCCATCAGCTGATCGATCACGCGCTCAGCTGATCAACATGGGTCAGCCTCATTATGGTGTCACGTAACCACGGACTCTTACGACTGGTTAAGGCCATTTCCGGATATTGTGATCGAGTCATTATCATATAAAATGATGATTAGGAATGATCATTATGATGGTGATCGTTATAGCTAAGGTTATAAGGATCGAAATTATTGTCACTTTGATTATTATGGTGGTTAATAGATATAATTGTCATTATTGTTTTTTTGTTGTTGTTCATGGTGGTGGTGCTGTTATTCCCGTTATGGTGTTGCTGATATTGTTGCATTATTACTGTTATTATTGTCAACACCATCAATTCCACCGTATCCAAAACGGAAGCCGCTAAAAAAACAAAGAAGGAGGAAAGAGAGAAAGAGAGAGAGAGAGAGAAAGAAAGAAAAAAAAAGACACTTGAAGGAAGAAAAAAAAAATCCTGATTTTCTCTAGATGATATATTCCCAGTGTGATTTACGACACCTCATACCCTCCCTTCCTTCCTTTTTTCCCTCCCTCTCTCTCTCTCTCCTTATACATGCCCTTACCTCTTTCCCCTTCCCCTCCCTCCACATCTCTCTCTCTCTCTCTCTCTCTCTCTCTCTCTTCCCCTCCACCTCTTTCCCCTTCCCCTCCCTCCACACATCTCTCTCTCTCTCTTCCCCTCCACCTCTTCCCCCTCCCTCCACCCCTAAGCAGAATAATCAATACAATATCAGATCTACCCCCCTACAACCCCCCCCCCTAACCCCCAATCTCCCTCCCGATCATTTCCTTTCCCTCTGCGTCCCTCTCATTACCATACATAATGGAAACTGTACGACACAGACATACGGACGCACATACACGGATAACACTCTCCACACACATACACTCACTGGATTTAATGTCCTTATTCATAATTAACACACACGACACAGTCATCCACACTTGTACAACATACTTAACACTTAACAAACCTATCCACACTTACAAGACACACTTAACACACTCATCCACATAATCATCCTGCTTATCCCAGCCGTACGCACTTGCACAGCACACTTTAAGTCATCCATCCACACTTGTACAACACACTTAACAAACCCACCCATCCACACTTACACAACACACTTAACACACCCCACACACACTCACCGCCCCCCCCCCCCTTCCACACTAACACAAAACACGTACCACACTTACACATAAAACCTTTCACCCTCCCTCCCTCCCACACACCCTTCACCCCCCTCCCACACACTCAACGCAACACCCAACACACTCCCTCTCATCACGAACCCTTTTCCTCCAACCTTTCTTCTTAAACTCGATTCCCGGCGCGTTCATTAGTCACAAGGGGGGGGGGGGCAGGGGAACCGTCCGTCGAAGAGGTAATTCTGCTCATAACGATGCGTTCATCTTATCATCATCGTTATCATCATTCTTTATTGTTGTTGTCTTCGTCTTCGTCATTAGCATTATCATCTTTGTTATTATTGGCATCGTCACCGTCATCATTATAATTATCGTTATCGTCATCATTATCATCTTTGTTATTATTGGCATCGTCATCATTATCATTATCGTTATCATTATTCTTATTGTAGTTATCATTATTATCGCTATCATTATTATTATTATCATCATTGTCATCATCATTATCCTTCGAAATACGATTATTCCTATCCTGAATATGCATTTCCTTCTTTCTTTCTCTCTCTCTTTCTTTCTCTCTCTCTCTCTCTCGTTCGTTCTTTCTGTCTTTCTTTCTCTCTTTCTTTCTTTGCAACACGAGACGTTAAGGAGGAAAGTGTCTCCTTGTCTGTGTCGTCTTGGAGCTCCGATGACCTTTGTAATTTGCGAAGGAGGAGGAGGAGGAGGAGGAGGAGGAGGAGGAGAAGGGAGAGGAGGAGAAGGGGGAGGAGGAGGAAGAGGGAGGTAGGAAGATAGGGAGGAGGATGAAGAGGGAGGTAGGAAGAAGAGGGAGGAGGAGGAAGAGGGAGGTAGGAAGGTAGGGAGGAGGAAGAGGAAGAGGGAGGTAGGAAGGTAGGGAGGAAGAAGAAGAGGAAGGTGGGAAGGTAGGGAGGAAGAAGAAGAAGAGAGAGGTAGGAAGATAGGGAGGAGGATGGAGAGGGAGGTAGGAAGATAGGGAGGAGGAGAAAGAGGGAGGTAGGAAGATAGGGAGGAAGAAGAAGAGGGTGGTAGGAAGGTAGGGAGGAGGAGGGAGAGGAAGGTTGAGGAAGAAGCAAAAGAAGATGACGGAGTTAGGAAGAAGGAGGAAGTTGGTGAAAAAGGTAATGATAATGAAGATGAAGATGCAACAACAAAAATACTCACAAGAACAATACAAAATAAAGTAACAATACCGACGAAAACAATACATTTCAATACAAAAACAACAGCAACAACGAAAATCCACCTAAACAACAAATACACACGGAATCGCACAAACAAACAAACAAACAAAACTGCGTTCGCGGGAATCTCAGAAAAATTACAGCATCAACAGGTCGATGACGTCATATCACGTGACTCCGCCGTCGACCGTCGACTTGCCTAACCAGTCGATTTTAAAAACACGCTTGTAGTGAAAGCCAGCGGGAAAGGCACATTACGTATGTTCTTGAATTAATTTCCAAAGTATTAAAGTCTTTTCTATTCTGAATGCTGGATTGTTTATTAATTCGTTCCCTCCATCTTTTTCTTTTTTTTTTAGAAAAAGAAAAGGAAAAATATTGTTACTCTTTTCATCATCGTTCGTGGGTTTCGTTTTTTTTTAATCTATTTGTTTGTTTGTTTGTTACCGGCGTATACTGGGTATTTTTTCGATATTGGTTTCGCATCAGCGTTGTGGAAGAAGGAGGGGGAGGGGGAGGGGGAGGGGTAGGGGAGGGAGGAGGGGAGAGGAG
>BOPN01000411.1:182500-192500 GCA_017312705.2 Penaeus japonicus | reverse complement strand
TCTCTCTCTCTCTCTCTCTCTCACACACACACAGGAGACAACCTTTGAGCTAAACAAAATACATTTGATACAAGAATATGCGACTTAAAAAAAAAAAAAAAAAATCGGTCGTTTTGAAATATGAGTTCAGTGGAGGAATACTCATGCATATGTAAGCTTTCATTACAAGCACAAGCTTTCGGATAAGTTATACGCGCACGCACGTATACCAATATTTCAATATTTCTTTTTTGTTTCGTTTCGTTGTGTTTCTATTGACACTTAAAGGGAGTCCGGTTCTTCCGTTGATCAGGCGAGAGTAAGAAAGACTTTTCTACACTTCCGTTTATCATCCTTTCTCTCTCTCTCTCTTTCTTTATCAACCACCTTCTATTCCCTTCTCCGTATCAAAACCCAAACCATATGGCACTTCAATCTACATCTTTATTTTTTTCAATCATTCCTTTTTTTCCTCTAGTTTCGTCTTACACTTTTTTTCCTTTTTTTTCCATTCCTTCTTCTCACACTCCACTTAATAGATTTTTCCGCCTCCGTTGGTCCGGTTCGTTCAAGTCGATGCTTCGTAGACCCGTATTTTCCGGTCTGGCACTCGCGGGGTCGGTCCTGTGACGTGTAAGGTCGTGTCAGGTCACATACTTTGCGAGGGAGATGGGATCCATGGACGGGATTTTATAAGATCTCTCTCGGCACCAGAATAATCTCGATTAACGTTATATATAAATATATAAAAAAAAGGCGAAGTGAAAATAGACTTGTTAATCCACAGAAAATGAAATAATCAAAGTCGATCAATCTATTAATGATAAAAAAATAAGAATAATAATAATAAAAAAATAATATATATATATATATATATATATATATATATATATATATAAGCTAAACTCGGCACTCGAAACTAAGAGGAGTGAGAGAAGGGGAAAAGTCTGGCACTGACCCGAACCGCCCTCAAGCCAGCTAGCTCACTCGCTCGGTCGCTCGCTCTCTCTCACTCTCTCTCGTCCGCGCCGGGAGTGCCACGGCCTGGCACCGAGACTCACCGCGGCTGCCGTATGACTGACCCGAACGCAGGAGCCTAGCCAGGGACATGGCACTCTCAGAGGGGAGGGAGGGAGGGAGGGGGAAGGGCGGAAGGGGGTGGAGGGGGCGCATGCATTCGTGAGACATTCATCAGTAGGTTATTTCCGATGGCCTGTCTTTGCGTGGAGGGTGATTGTAGGATTGCGTGTGCGTGCGTGCGTGCGTGTGTGCGTGTCGGCTTAGGTGTGGGTGTGGGTGGAAGGGGAGGAAAGTTGTTTGGGTTCGGGTGTGGGTGGGGGTATTATCATAGTGTACTTAGAGATGGTAAATGTGATATCGAAACAATACACGCACTCACGCACGCAAGCACACACACACACATACACACACACACACACACACAACCACCCAACCAAACCCATCCAAACAAGAAAAAAAGACAAACAAATAACAAACCCGAGACAAAACAACAAAACAAACAAACAAGAACAACAACAAAGAACCAAAGAACCTCTCCTGTGGTTACAAGAGGAGAGGACACACGGTGAAGCTACCATGTTCGATAATGTGGCGTAATGGCATATAATGGTATTCTCACCGCCATCCTTTTCCATGAGGGGGAGGGGAGGTGGGGGGGGGGGGGTGGAAGGCAGGAGGGAGGGTGAGAGAAGGGTAATATTTTGCATGTGGATTGTTTGTTTGTTTGTTTTTAACGAAGGTAGGTGTGTGTGTGTGTGTAGGATCAGGTTCAGATCAAGCTTATTATGGGTTTGTACTTTCTTCAATGCCGATTAAAACAAGAAACGAAAGAGAGAGAGAGAGAGAGAGAGAGAGAGAGAGAGAGAGAGAGAGAGAGAGAGAGAGAGAGAGAGAGAGAGAGAGAGAGAGAGAGAGAGAGAGAGAGAGAGAGAGAAAAAGAGAAAGAGAGAGAGAGAAAGAGAGAGAGAGAGAGACAGAGAGACAGACAAACAGCCAGAGAAAGAGAGAAAGCGAAAGAGCGAAAGAGAGAGAGAGAGAGAGACGGACAATTCCCTAAGTCACGGCATCACGTGAGGAAAAAGTAGATTACCGAACACCAGAGGAGGAGAGAAGGGCAAATGCTCCGTGAGGATGCGACATCTCCCTAGCTTCCTCGCCAACCCCTTATCCCCTTTCACCCCCTCCCCGTCCCTCTCTCCATTCATTTCCCTATTCCCCTTCACCCCTATCTCCCCTCCCTCTTTATCTCCCTAGCCCCTTCTATCTCCTTCTCCCTTATTTCCAAGCCCCTTCTTCCCCCCTTCTCCCTTCCCCATTCCCCTTCACCTCACCCCCCCTTATCCCCCTTCACTCCCCCATCCCCCCTTCACCTTCACTTCCCCAGCCCCCTCCCCCTTCACACCTCCCCAGTCCCCTCATCCCCCTTCACCCCCCCCCCTAGAATAGTGCATTCACGACCCTAATAACATCCTCCCTTTCATCTGACAGTGACACATTGTTACTCCGGACCAGAATACCATCAAGAAATGAGTGAAGTGACGTTACCTCACACATGTCATTCACACTGCCGACTTGACTGCCCTTGCCATGACGAGCAAGATCGAATGCAACCCTGGCTTTTCAGTTCAAAAAAGAAAAAAAAGAAAAAAAAAGAGAGTAAAAAAAATCATTGCTAGAAGCCGTAATCATTTCATTTACTTTACTTCTCTTTGGTGAAAATAAATAAATAAATACATAAATAAAAAAAATAAAAAATTGAGACATTAACTATTGAATTACTGTTTAAAAAAAAATCATTGCTAGAAGCCCTAAACATTTCATTTACTTTACTTCTCTTTGGTGAAAATAAATAAATAAATAAATACATAAATAAATAAAAAATACAGACATTAACTACTGAATTACTCAGATACACCGGACTTCAAAATTCAGAGATTTCTGAATCGACTGAAACTTTCCATCTCCTGAAGGCGGATGGATGATGGGGGGAGGGGAGGAGGAAGGGGAAGGGGAAGAGGAGGGGGAGGGGGTGAAGGGGAAAGGGGAAGGGGGATAGGATGGGGGTGGAGGGATGGATGGAACGGCACGCGGTCAGTTTTGAGTGCCTTGGGGACATTACAGTGCACACGTGAGCCAACTTTTCCTCTCAAATGTATCAGTGTTGCATTTATCTAACAACTACATTATCCTCTTTAATTAACCTACGCATTATAATGATACCGATAACACTAATGACGATAAGGATGATGATGATAATCACTGATGAAACATGGCAGTGGATGAAGGGGCGTGGATGAAACGTGGGATAAATCACTATTGGTTTGGGTATATCCGTTTATTTTTTTCGATTTCTTATCAACATAAGCGTCATGGTCATTGTAAAGCTATTTTATTTCATCTCCCTCTCCCCTTCTTACTCTTTCTCCCCGGCTCTCGCTCGTTCAATTCTCTATTCTCTCTATTCTCATTCTCTCTCTCTCTCTCTCTCTCTCATCCCCCCTCCCACTCCCTCTCTCTCTCATCCTCTCCTCCTACTCCCTCCCCTACTCCCTCCCTTTCCCTCTCTCCCTCTCCCTCCGCCCTTTTTTTAAAAATCTTATCTCCAATCTTCCATTCCTGTTATTTTCTTCATTTTCTTTCTTCCCTCATTTATGTATTTATTTGTTTCACTCCTTCTTATCTTCCTTTGTCCTTCGTCCGAGCCACATTTTCTAACTCCGCCGATGATTATCAACTATTATGCTAATTTCTTTGTTCAAGATTTATCCTTCTATTGCGTTGGGATAATGTATGTGTCGGCACGGACTCCCTTTCCTCTCTCTCACTCTCTCATCCTCTCATTCTCTCTGTCTCTGTCTCTCTCTCTCTCTCTCTCTCTCTCTCTCTCTCTCTCTCTCTCTCTCTCTCTCTCTCTCTCTCCTTTCATCTTCAATTCACCTCCAGCCACCTTGTCTATCCTCTACCCCCTCTATCCACCCCCTCTATCCACACGATCCTCCCCTCTCTCCCCCTCCCCCCTCCCCCCGCCCTTTATCCACGACCCTTCCCCCCTCTCTCCCCCTCCCCCTGCCCTTTATCCACGACCCTACACCCTATCTCTACCCCTCCCCCTCCCTCCCCCCTCTCCCCATATCCAAACCCCCTTTTTCTACTCCCTTTGAACAATCAGGTCGGCTGCAATCAGGTCTCGTCCGCCCTCTGTCTACGGCACATGGGGTCCAGAGTGCCGTGTCGCTGCCGGGCATAAGATACGGCACGCGTCAAGGGAAGGGGGGGAAGGGGGAAAGGGTAGGGGAGGGGAGGAAGGAAGGGGAAGGGGAAGGGAGGAGGAGCAAGGGAAATGAGGAGAGGAGGAGTGAAGAGGAAGAGGGGCTCGAAGAAAGGAGTAAACAGGGGGAGGGGAGAGGAACAGGAATAAGCAGGGGGAGGGGAGGGGAGGAGAGGAAGGGGAGTAAGGAGGGGAGGGGAGTGAGCAGGGTAGGGGAGGGGAGTCTTAAAGGGGCAAAACGCAAGTTGAATTGCGGAAGGGAAGGGGAGAGGAGGGAGGGAGGGAACGAAGAAGAGATGGAGAGGAGGGAGGGAGGGAGGGAATGAAGAAGAGATGGAGAGGAGGGGAGGGAAGGGAAGGCTAGAAAATAAAAAAAGGTGGCAAAAACGTTTATGGAAGTTTAATGTCACTCATTCCTGTTATAAAAAAAACTCTCTAAAATGTAAACAAAACAAATAAATTTCAACTAGTTTTATTCTAACGCGAATTTCTTAAAAACAAGCGAAGTTCAATTAGTCGTTTGCCCCCTCCCTCTCCCCTAAGAAAAAGTAGAAGAGGAGAGAGAGAGAGAGAGAGAGAGAGAGAGAGAGAGAGAGAGAGAGAGAGAGAGAGAGAGAGAGAGAGAGAGAGAGAGAAGATTAGAGGGACAGAGAGAGAGAGAGAGAGAGAAAGATTAGAGAGACAGAGAGAGAGAGAGAAGGATATAGATAGATAGATAGAGAGAGAGAGAAGGATATAGAGAGAGAAGGATATAGATAGATAGATAGAGAGAGAGAGAAAAGAGAGAGACAGATAGATAGCGATAGATAGAGAGACAGAGAGAGAGAGAAAAGAGAGAGACAGCGCACCGTCACACCTCACGGCTACGAGCGACGGCGGTGCGACCGGCTGGCTGGCTGGCTGGCTGTCGGCACCACTCACGTGACCAACGGTAGTCATTGTTATGGCGAAGTCGTGAGCACACCACACTGACACTAACGGTGAAATCACTGTAAAATCACTGTTGCTTTGCTCGGGGTTTCACTGTTGAAGTTGGTGTGGTGCCGTGGTCACTGTGGGCGTTGGTGGGGCAGCGTTTTGACTTTCTTTGCCGATGGTGTGGTGAGGTGGGGATTGCACTGTTGCAGTGGGTGTGGTGAGGGCGTGATTTCACTGTTCTGTTCGTGTCGGTATGGTGAGCGCGTGACTGCATTGTGAATGTTGGAATGAGTGAACTTGTGGGGAGCTTTCTTGTTAAAGCTCTCCCTTGCCTTTTTCTATTTCGATTTTATTAAAAAAAAAAAAAAAAAAAAAAAAAAGTATACGTTTTATGCCACTGTGTGTGTGTGTGAGTGCGTGTATGATCATTAATAACCACATCACTTAATTCCTAACCAAATACCTTCAAAATCTCTCTACCCCTTTCCCTCCCTCCCACCTCCCCTCCCCCCCCAACACCATGACCCCCCCCCCCACAACCATAACAATCCGCAGCGCCACGGGAGCGTAGCGGCGGTCGACCACACTATACTCGGCCAGTCAGTCAGTCAGTCTCCTCCCCCTCCCCCCTCTCCCTCCCCTCCCTCCTCCCCATCCTTCGTAACTCACTATGTTACCAGAGCCTGGCGGAATGTAATCATTATCATATTTACTTAAACAAAAAACAAAAAAACGAGGAGAGTTACAATAACCTACATATTTGCTCTGGTGGAGTTACCCGGATGAGCGGGTGTTTGAAATTCGTGGATTTTGGCGGATTTTTTTTTTTCTCTTTATCGATTAAAATGGTTCGGATATCGACTCTGAGCGTAACGCATAACGCATAATTATGACTGAATAATGATAATAATAATAATAATAATAATAATAATAATAATAATAATAATAAATATTAAAAATAATGATGATTGTGGTTGCAGTGATGGTGATGATAATGATGGTGATGATAATGATAATGATAATCATAATGCTAATGATAACAACAATAATAAAAAACACTTCTTAAACCATATTTTTCCATAACCAACATGACTTAACAAAATACTACCTATAAATCGAAAACATACCCGATTATTAAAACTTAATCATAATAATAACACAAACATTATATTAAAAAACCCTATTTTCTTAAACACCAAGAAATAACAATTTGTTCAATCCTTCTCAAAAAGAAGAAGGAGAAGAAGAAGAAGAAGAAGAAGAAAAAAAAGAGGGAGTCGTTAACAAACTCCTATCGAATCTCCAACAGGTGATTTAGCGCATAATACAACATAATAAACATTTTATCGCTGCCACCGACGCGACACTATAATAAAAAAATATAAAAAATCTCGCCATTTATATAACTTCCGAAATATTATTATCGTTGCGGAGACCAGCGGTTGAGTGGCTTTACATGATCATTTGCATTCGTCGCATAGCTGGTCGTATCCCCACCCCTCTCCCCTCCCCTCCCTTCCCCTATCCCCATTATCTCCTCACTTCACATCTCCGCTCCTATCCTCATCCTCTCCCCCTTCCCATATTCCCATTCTCTCTTCACCTCTCCCCCTTCCCTTACCCCAATTCTCTCCCCCACCCCTCACCTATTTCTATTCTCTCCCCCTTCCCCACCCCTATCCCCATCTTCTCTCCCTCCCCTCCATTCCCCTATCCTCTCTCTCCTTCCCTTATCCCCATTCTCTCCCCCACCCCTCACCTATTTCTATTCTCTCCCCCTTCCCCACCCTTATCCCCATCTTCTCTCCCTCCCCTCCATTCCCCTATCCTCTCTCCCCTTCCCTTATCCCCATTCTCTCCCCCAACCCACACCTATTCCTATTCTCTCCCTCTTCCCCACTCCTATCCCCATCTTTCTCTCCCTCCCCTCCACTCCCCTATCCTCTCTCTCTCTTCTCTCATGCTGACTGTCACCTTCCAGGATGCTGGCGATGTCGGATGCTGCGAGTTGAAACGTTATGATGTCAGATGATGCAATATTCCTCTCTGCTCTTCCATCCCTTCCCCTCCTCACCGCATGATATCCGATAAAATACGTACGATATTAAATCAGAGTCACACACATACATACACACACACACACACACACCCATACGAGCTAATGTCCACCTCTTTTGAATTTTGCCTCCGTGATTTTCACAATTCCATTTCTCAAACGAACTCAAACCTCCATTGTATTCTCACACGAAGATTCCTGGCACCACGCAGGCACGGTGCCACTGAACAACTCCCCCCACCCCCCTTTACCTACAAAAAACACGTCACTATACCAAATGAAAATAAAAAAAATAATTAAAATAACAGTTACACAAACGACGTACCACACAACGATATAACGCGTTACGAACTGGATCGCAGGAGAGACTAACAGGCATAACACACCCCATCCCCCCCCTCTCCCCCCTCTAGAACATCCGGCACCTGTGGCACTGAAGAAATCAGAGAGGATGCCTCCAACGAATTTATTTACATTCCATTAACTAAAACTAAAAAAATAATGAGTTACAGCCGACCTTAAACTAACATTAAAACCCCCCACAAAACAGTTAACATTTCTAAGATTAAAATGACAGTGTTATGATGTCTGTAAGGCATAATCATTAATTACGTTTTTTTTTTGCGATAAAGTAATAAGGTTTAGTGCATATCGTTATGTGTGCATCCGGTCAGGTGGAAGATTCTGATAACAGATCCGGTTTTTTTAGTCGGTGGATTTAACACTAAGGTATGAATGTGCTTACACACGCACACACGTACACACACACACACCTATGTGTATATATATATATACATATATATATACATATATATGGGTATATTTGTTTATGTCTGTTTGTACAACAACAAAAATGATGAGTATGAGAACAATGATAATGATAATAATGACTATGATAGCAATTATAATCATAATAGTAATAATAACGATAATGAAAATAATAATAATAACAATGTGAACAATAATAAATATAGTAGCCATAATAACATATAGAAAATGACAATTCATGAAGAAACACGACATAGAAACTAAAACAACCCCAATGTCACCCTTCCATAAGGTTCACGAAAACTGTATAAAAGGGGCTGGCCCAATGTAACACGAAACTCGCCCTTATTCGCATGACTCGTAAGGATTAGAACGCTTCAGGCACTGTTTGCCTTGAGAGGGAGGGGGACTGGGGAGTGGAGTGGAGGAGCATGGGGGGGGAGGAGGTAAGGGAAGGAAGGGTAAGGGGTAAGAGATAGGGGTGGAGGTGATGGAAGGGGAGAGGGGGGTGGAGACAGGGGGAGAAGGGTGAGGTGATGTAGGGGGAAGGAGGGAGGAAAGAGGAGAAAGCAAGAGAGGGAGAGGAGAGAAGGGAAGGAATAGGGGAAGAGAGGGAGAGAAGGAAAGAGAAAAGAAAAGAAAAGATGAGAGAGGAGAGGAGAAAAGTGAGACGAGAAGAGGAGGGTAGAGCGAGAGAGGAAGAGAGGGAGACAGGAAGAAAAATCACTAAATACCTCTGCGAGGACAGAGATTAATTCCTGCTCGGCCTCTTGGAAGGTCTTGAATTGGGGAGAAGGAGGGGAGGGGAGGAAGAGAGAGAGGAAAGGGGAGGAGAGGGGAGGAAGTAAGGGGGAAAGGGGGGGAAGGAAGGGAGGGAGGGAGGGGGGCGGAAGGAATGGAGGGAGGGAGGGGAGGAAGAGAGAGAGGAAAGAGATAAGAGAGAAATCAACAAGGAAGGGAGATAGATGGCTGGATGTAGGAGAGAGAGAGAGAGAGAGAGAGAGAGAGAGAGAGAGAGAGAGAGAGAGAGAGAGAGAGAGAGAGAGAGAGAGAGAGAGAGAGAGAGAGAGAGAAAGGGAAATAGAAATGAGCCAAATTAGCATATGAATAATAAAAAAGAACAAAGAAACAAAGACTCAATCCTCCGAAAATCACATAGGTAATTAATATCAAGCACCACCCCATATGACCTCACTAATGACCCATAATGACCCCTGTAACTATGCATATACGGGACGGCGATAAAACACCATTAGCTAATGATATAAAACTCATTACTGTCATTAGCTGATAAGATTACCAAATGAACCTTCCTGCCACACAATTGGTTCCCTGACAATTGCGTTTGTTTTCTGTTCAGAAGCAATGCTAAATCAATTGTAAAAAATATAAACAGGTGCAAAGTAAAAGGCTATTCATATTCTGCACATAATCAGAATATCAATAAAAAAAACGCACCTGTAAATATATATATATATATATAATCCAATCATTCAAGACCTCATAAAATTATGAAATAAAATATCTAAACCTTTTTTTAGAACACAGATCGACTCTACATCAATATCTAACATATATATATATATATATATATATATATATATATATATATATATATATACATATATATATTATATACGTATATATATATAATGAATCAAAGTAATCCTTATCCTCAAACTGCTTTAGGACGAAAGAAACGAACTTTTTAATTAAAAAAAAAAGTTTACGACCGTTAAAAAAAAATATAACTGTCACATATGTCTAAATTTCAAAACGAAATTTCTCTTCCTTTATTTTTACGAACTGCGTAGATGCTAGATAATGATATAGCGGAAAGGGGATGGGTAAGGATAAAAATGTTGTAGATAATATTAAAGCGAAGTGGGAGTTTAAAGTGAATGATGGAATGATTATATATATATATATATATATATATATATGATTGAAGAAAGTGACAAATAGCCATAACAAAAAAATAAAAAAAAGTT
>BOPN01000411.1:177500-180000 GCA_017312705.2 Penaeus japonicus | reverse complement strand
ATTTTTTTTAGAATAAAACCTAACATTTCCAAGCGTGATTTTTGTTAATGTCTTGGTTTCAAATCAGAATTCTGAGGTCTATGCTGTCATTTCGAATGTTACTTTACCTTCTTCTATAAGTTACTATGACAAGTCAGTTCTCAAAAAAGGTCGTTTCTTTAGTACCAATAGGACTATCTCATTCCTATTAAATGCATCAGTTAGTCACTTATTTATAGTAACTTTTAGCACAGAACGGGAATACAATATCCTGTGACTATTACTCCCTAATCATAAATTGTCTTTGCAACTTTAGCTCAACATGTAATGCCTTATTTCCCTTACTCTTGACAAGGCATTTCTTAACAATCTGCGATTCAAATTTTCTCAACGACGAATACGTGAATAGATGCAATGACATCAAATGAAGATAGGGATGAATAATAAGAGCATTGATAAGAGGAGACGGCGACGAAATGATAATAGCAAGATAGACAAAAAAAAAACGATAATAACGGCAATGATAACAACGAAAAGAATGATAATGCTGATATTCCCTCTTCAAGAGTGTTCTTCCTCAGATAATCCACGTAGAGTTCAATACACACGCTTATGAATGCGGACGTGTAATGATGCTCGTCCCCAATGCTTTTATCTCGTACCTATGCTTTTGGCTGTGCTTCTGCAACGGGCGCTATGCTTTTGGCTGTGCTTCTGCAACGGACGCTCTGCTTTTGGCTGTGCTTCTTCAACGGACGCTATGCTTTTGGCTGTGCTTCTGCAACGGGCGCTATGCTTTTGGCTGTACTTCTTCAACGGGCGCTATGCTTTTGGCTGTGCTTCTTCAACGTGCGCTATGCTTTTGGTTGTACTTCTTCAACGTGCGCTATGCTTTTGGCTGTACTTATGCAACGTGTTCGCGCGAGTGTGTGCAAGCCATCGTAATGCGTCAGCAGGTAAAGGTCAGAGCACCCAATCAAAGCGAGAGATCGTGTTGACTTGGCAACAGAACGAGTAGTTAGTTAGTCAGCTGATGGCTCGAGGGCAGCGGCGTGGCGCGGCGTGGCGAGCGGTGCGAGGAAACGGATGGGAATGAAAAATGGGCGGGTAGTGAGAGAGTAAAGATAGGGAGGACATCAATAGCGAACATATTCTACCGGGTAGATACTGTGTCAGAAAAACAAACAAACACTGTACACAAAATCGATTTATTGTTTATAGTGAAGGAGGAGAAGGAGAAAGATGAGGCTAGTATCACGTGAATAGTCTTTCTCACTCTCGCTCTCGCTCTCGCTCTCCCCCTCTCTTCCTTTCTCCCTTCCCTCCCCCCTCCCCCCTCTCTCTCACACCTGAGGTATTTGCTCTGTCGTTCGCTTCCGGCATTGTTCGAGCTGCTGTCAACAACGTAGTTTGAAATACGAGTAAAGACCCCGAGAAAAACAAAACAAAAACAAAGAAAGAAAGGAAGGAAGAAAAAAAATTCTGATAATCTTTTCGGTTGTATCCCTTTCCTTTCTCTCTTAGTCTTATCCCTTCCTTTTCTCTTCTTTCTGTCTCCCTTGTTTATCTACCTATATGTATCTCTTTCTTTTAGTTTCTTCTTCCTTATTTTCTATCTTCTTTTCCTCCTTCCCTTTTCTTAAGGACTGTGACGATAAAAAAAAAACGATTAACTCTAGGGATCAACTATGGTAATTATAGTAACCGTAACTCCTTAAGAAATACAGTAGTAACGCGTTACCTAATAACCTCATTAGCTAATAACTCGGTATCTCATAAACAAATAAAATTGCAACTCATTTACTGAAGATCCGGTACCTCAAAAACAAATAAATTACTAGCTCATTAACTTCTTACCCGGCGTCTCATTAACAAATAGAGTAATACCTCATTAGCAAGTAACTCATTACCAGTGACTAAAAAAAAAAAAAAAAAAAAGCCTAACAAAGCAACACAACAGAAACGCTTTGTATCTCGTATGTGCGCGTGAAAACAACAACAACATAAAGTGAAACAATATGCTAAGTTCAATAGGAGTGTGCTTGCAGGATCTCGAAAGCACTTCGACTGTCTCCGCATAACGGTATTGAACGAGGTAGATAAATCATGCAACAAAAGGGGCGTGGCTTCAATGTTGATCGCTATCCATTCTCATTCTCTTTTTCTTTTCATCAGATAATCATTAAGAGTATTCATTTATCAGGTTCGTTTTATGTCATGTTATGGAAGTCGAAATTAAATACACGGATGACAAGAATTGATTCGTCGCCATAAGCAATAGTATTTATTTATTTTTTTTTTGACAGGCATTTCCCAAATACTATCTAGAGGAACTCATTAAGCACGTGACTGCCTTGACACCCCTCCCCCTCCTCCTCCTCACCCCTCTCCCCGTCTTTCTATCGAATGCATTCTTCCTATTTTACTCTTTTTTTAACCTTTTCTTTTCCCTTCGATCTGTACTCTTGTCACTTCGTCGTTTCGAATCTCCAGTTTTCTTCTTTTGTCATTTCAAAAGAAG
>BOPN01000411.1:150000-170000 GCA_017312705.2 Penaeus japonicus | reverse complement strand
AGTCAAGTCGAGGTGAGTCAAGACGGTACGTACCTCAAGCTGAGTCAAGTCGAGGTAAGGCAAGATGGTTCGTACCTTAAGCCGAGTCAAGCCAAGTCAAGTCGAGCTAAGTCAAGATGGTTCGTACCTTAAGCCGAGTCAAGCCAAGTCAAGTCGAGGTGAGTCAAGACGGTTCGTACCTCAAACCGAGTCAAGCCGAGTTAAGTCGAGCTAAGTCGAGCTAAGTCAAGACGGTTCGAACCTCAAGCCGAGTCAAGCCAAGACAAGTATAGGTAAGTCAAGACAGTTCGTACCTCAAGTCAAGTCAAGTCGAGGTAAGTCAAGACGGTTCGTACCTCAAGCCGAGTCAAGCCAAGTTAAGTCGAGGTAAGTCAAGACAGATCGTGCCTGGTGTCGTGCTGTTCCCACGAGCGTCTCCTCCCCCCCCCACTCCCATCCCCTCCCTCCCTCTCTCTCTTTCTCTCCTATAGGCTCGGTCCAAACGTCCCATATTTGGATGTGTGTTTCCCTAGGCCTATGGGTCTGACATACATCCCCCCCCATGTGTTGTTATTACGTCCCTCTGGAATTCTCTTATCTGTACTAGGGTGAGAGGGGGGGGGGAGGGGGGCGTCTTATCCTCCGTGAGTTATATGAAAGCTCTTATCATGAGTAGGTCATTTTATCAGAGATTATCCAATCGAAGATATACTTGACATTCTTAAGATTTTTTTCCTAAATAGATTCGTCTCTAATATCACTTCCTTAAATTATCTAAGGAGGTTTGTCCTTATCGTCCTTTCTTTTAATTTCTTTATCACTAGTATCTTGACGTTAGATATTACGACACACAACTTTTAAGCAACATGTCATGTATAAGAACGCCAGCGTGTCGTTGAAATGACGTAACACTTCATGGCGGAAGTTGAACGATGTGGAGAGACATGAAGCGGAAGGGATAGAATAGGAGAAAGAGAGAAAGGTGAGAGAGAGAGTAAAAAAAAGGGGAGAGATAGAAAGGTGACAGAAAAGGATGGGGGAGAGAGAAAAGTGAGAGAGAAAGATAGGAAAGGGAGAAAGGTGAGAGAAAAGGATGAGGGAGAGAGAAAAGTGAGAGAGTAAGATAGGAAAGGGAGAAAGGGGAGAGAGAAAGATGAGGAAGAGAGAAAGAGAAAGATAGGAAAGGGGGAAAGGTGAGAGAAAAAAATGAGAAAGAGGGGAGAAGTGAGAGAGAAAGACAGATGGGAAAGGGAGAAAGGCGAGAGATAGAGAGAAAGATGATAAAGAGAGAACGATGAGAAAGGTAAGAGAGAGAGAGAGATACGTGAACTACAAAACTGAAACGAATGGAGAAATGACATAAATATATAACATCGGATGGAATGAGGCAAAGACGCAGATCAGAATAACAAAGAAACAAAGAAAATAACAGTTAAAGACCAGTATCATAGGAAAATCAACCCCACCTCTTCTCCCCCTCCCCTTACCTCCACTCCCTCTCCCCTTCCCTCTCCCTCCCTCTCCCTCCCTAAAAGCGTCTCACACGACTGCCATCACTGTGACATAATACACCGTTATTTTCCTGCATGACAGCATGACAAACGCCCGTATGTCACCTGCTATGCGGCGGCATCGCTTAAAGATTTTGCTCGCTTGAAGATTTGCCTTACACTGCATGTAGCATTGTCTAGATAACTTTGCATAGAAACATACACTTGCTTGTTATTTGTTACTTACACACAGATTATGACGATACACGATGATGTGACCTGGATATAATTATGACATTGCACTGCAACAATCCTATTCTACAGACAACAAATACCACGCTGGGCAGAACAATAGACCCCCCTAATAAAAAAAAAAAAAAAAAAAAAAAAAAAAAAAAAAAAAAAAACAAGAGCGGCAGCGTAAACATCCCCACGCGGGGCCCTGGCAGAGCCGCGAGGAAAGTGTGTCACGCCGCAGCGAAATCCCCGACAGGAAGACGAAGAGCCACAGTGCCTCTCGCCCCTCGACCTCTGCGGCCGAGGGGGGGGGGGGGGCGTGCCTTACCTTGAGGTGCCCAGGAGCTCACGACGTCCTTCCGGAGGGAGGACGGGAGGCCGGGGGTGGAGATGGTGCGCTTGGGCGTGGTGGTGGCGGGCGGCGGCCGGTATCCGGGGGCGTGGTAGCGGGCGGAGCGCGGCCCCGAGGTGCCGCCCGTCAGCCTGTCGAGGGTGGAGGGCGGGGAGAAGTGGGTGTGGGCGGAGGAGGTGACTGCGGCGGGCACCTTGTTGAGGAGGGCGGACTGAGATCTGGGGAGGGAGGCGGTGGAGGCCACCTGGGTGGGGTTGGACCGAGGTAGTGTGGTGGAGCGCACTTCCGGCGACATGCGGTCCTTGCTGGTGTCGGGCATGGACGAGCGGCGGGCGTAGCGGAAGAAGCTCAACTTCTTGGGCTTCTTCTCGTCCTCCTCCTCGGGGCCGGAGGAGCCCTGGAGGGAGCCCCGCGACCCGGCGTTCAGGGACCCTCGACTAGAAGCTGCCAGGCTGCCGCGGCTGCTCGTGGTGAGGGAGCCGCGGCTGGACGCGTTCAGCCGGAAGTTCGAGGAGCTACTGCCGATGTGGCAGTCCAGGGAGTCGGACGCCTTCAGAGTGGAGTCGGAATCGAGCTGCTCGTAGCTGCTGGAGAACTCGGACGAGCGGACGCGATCCAGCAAGTCCCCGAGGGACTCCGACCTCTCGCCCGTCGTCTTGACCTCCTCCTGGTGAATCTTCTCGAGGCTCATGTGGCTCTTGGCCTTCCTGGCCTCCTGGCGGCGGGCGCTGCGGCGGGCGCGCGGGACGCCGTGGTGCTCGCGGACGTCGAACTTGTCCTTGTCGATGGTGACGCTCTGCCACACCTCCACCTCGTTGTTGCTCCCCTCCGTCACGAAGTACTGGATGTTGGTGACGCCTCGCTCCTCCAGGCTGCGCTGCGACGCCGTGGCCTGCTGCGGCCGGCCGGCGTCCAGGCGCGCGTGGTGGCGCGGGGAGTCGTGCGAGGCGAACACCGTGCGCTCGCTCTCCAGGGACGTGAAATCCTCCGCCGAGGAGCGCTCGCTGATGATGGACAGAGGCCCCTGGCGCCGCCGGGCCTTGGGCGTGCCGGGGTCCGACTCCGTCGACTGCTCGGTGTCGGTGGGGCTGTCCTCGGTCTCGAAGCTGGTGCTCGTCAGCGAGCTCTTCTCCACCGACGAGTCGATCGAGATGGAGTCGACCGACTTGTGCTTCCTGGGGATGAAGAGCGGCACCTTGGGGCTGGACGTGACGGGGTGGCCGCCGCTGAGGGAGTCGTCGTCGCCGTTCTCGCTCCCGCCGGACACCTCGTGCATGAGGGCCACGAGGCGGTTGCCGATGTGATGCATGACCTTGGCCAGGAGGGGCGGGGACGCGCCCTGCGAGCCCGAGCCGATGCTGCCTCGGTCACTGTCCGGCTTCATGCGCGAGATGGACGACATGAGCCGCTGGTACACAAACACCGTGTCCCTGCTCGACGGGGAGGCGTCCTCGGAGCTCTCCGAACACGCCCTCCCGCCGAAGAGGGAGTGGGCGCTGTCAGTGTCGCTTTGGTCGAACTTCTGGATGATCTGCTGGCAGGAGGCGGAGATCTGCTCTTGCAGGTCGCTCTTCATCTCGGGGTCGGCCTGGTCCAGCAGAGCGTAGGCGCCCTCGAGGTCGCTGCTCGTGTAGTCCGAAGAGTCGTAGGAGTCACTCCACGTGTCTTCGGAGCTCAGGTACTCGACGATCTCCTTCACCTGCTCGTCGTTGATGCCCGGGACGGTCTTCATGAGGTTCGTCAGCTTGGCCTCGAAGGCCAGCAGCTGAGGGGGCTTCACCCGCTGGCCCTTGGGGGCCTCTCGGGTGTTTGAGATCATTGTCTTGAAGAAAGCACGCATCTTGCTCATCATCATGTTGGTCTCCTCGTCGGAACTCCAGTTGTTGAAGGAGTCCTTCCGGCAGATCTTGTTTCTGGCCTTGTTGGGGCAGAAGGGCGGGAGGTCGACCGAGGAGCCCGTGCTCGACCTCGACACCTTCCCTTCGCCGCCACTGCGTTCCTCGTTCTCGGACTTGTTGTTGTTGTTGTCGTTGTCGAAGCTGTCGCTCTTGTTCTCCTCGCCTTTGGACAGCGGGTCCTGGTCCTTGTCCTTGGACCTCGAACCCTCGCCATCCTCAAGGCTGGACTCCGAGGACATGCCGGCCTTCTGGTCCTTCGAAGTGTCTTCTGGCTTGTCCTTGAGGAGGTCGTCCGAGCTGCCGATGAAGCCGCTGTCTCGACTCTGGTACTTCCTGTCCGAGAGGTCGCCCTCCCTCTCCTCCTTCTCGTCGTGTCTCTCGCGGCCGTCTTTATCACACTCTATCGTCACCCTCTTGGTCACCTTCTCGGCCTCCTGCACCAGAGACTTGAGCGCCTCAGCGTTTTTTAGATCACAGATTTCCTCTCTATGTTCAATGTCGAGATGCTCGAGGCCTCGCAGTTCACTCTTATCACTATCAGATCTCTTATCAGAATAATCACTAGAACTCTTTTTCTTCTTCCTCCGCTTGATCGTGTCGAACTGACCGTCGGCTTTGTCGAAGGCGGTCTCCTCTGACTCGGTGGACCCCTCGTCCTCGCCGCTGACGAGGGTCCGGTCGACCTCGTCCCCCTCGGAGTGGTGGGACCCGTCGCTGGGCGCGCCGTCGGCCCTCTCGCTCGTGGCGAGACACCTGTTGGCGACGCCCGGCCGGAAGCCCCTCGGTCTCCTCACCAGCTTCTTGCGGGGCTGTTCGGGGCTCGGGGAGCCTTCGGAGTCGCTCCCGACGGAGCCACTCTCGTCGGTGTGGAGCTCGGAGTCCTCCCCGACGGACCTGATGGACGGCTGTCGCTCAAACCTCAAGAGAAAGTACTTCTCCAGCCGAGACGAGGCCAACTCCGCCGGGTCGATATCCTCGTCGAACTTGGAGTCGACGTCGAGCCCCTCGCTGAAGATGGAGCTCGACGTCTCGGAGAAGGTGTCGCTGTACTCGCTCTCCTCGTTGGCGTATCTCATGGGGTCCACCGGGCCGTTGCCGAGGCCGTAGTAGAAGTACTTCTCGAGCTCCGACGGCGCCGCCCTCGCCCCGTCCTCGTCCTTGGGCTTCCTCTCGTAGTCGCTCTCCTCGCAGCTCTCCTCGATGATGGTGTGGAGGGTGAAGTCGATGGCTCGGTTGCAGTAGCCTCGCAGCTCGTCCTCGCGCTCCATGATCTCGTCGCCCGAGGACTCGCTGTAGTACGACTCGCTATGAATGGACTCGCCATCCTCCATGGAGTCGAACTTCCCGTCGACCTCGTTCTCGATGAACGAGTCTCCGCCGCTGAACTCGTCGGCCTCGTTGAAGTGGTGAGCCTCGTCGAACGAGATGTCCTCCTCGAACATCGCCTCGTCCGGGAAGGGCACGATCCGCTCGGCGTCCTCGCCCGAGTCGTAGTCGTGAGGGATGGAATAGTCCTCCTCCTCGATGTCGATGCCATGGTGCTCCTCGTAGGCAAGGAGGTCGCCCTCGGAGTGGTCCGGCGTCGGGTTGGGACTGGTGGGACTCGTGGTTGCCGGCGACTCGACGATTTCGGGTCGGTCGACCTTCCGACGTCGAATCTCCGGCGTTTTGTTGAAGCGGCGGGGCGCGTGTGGCGAGTCCGTCCCGAGGGTGAGGGTGAAGTAATTGGCAAGGCCCGAGGACGACTCCTTCATCTCCGTGGGCGAGCGCCGGAACTGCTGCTGCCTCTCTCGCGTGGTGAGTATCATGGACTGCAGCTCGCTCACCTGGCTGCGTCGCGCGGGCGAGGCGCTGCGCGACGAGTCCGGGCTCGTCACGTGCACCGACATGACGTGCCCTCGGCGGCCGTCGCTCGTCACCTCCAGGATGGTGACGTCGTTGCCTTCATTCTTGATGTTCCTCTCGGCGTTCACGCTGATGCCATCGCCGTCCGCGTCGCCGTCCTCGCCGGACTCGGCCCCGGAGGAGCCCGTCACCACGATGCACGTGGGCTTGATCTGCACGTCCGAGTCCGTCGAGTCGGAGCGGATGTAGATCCTGCCGTGCGAGGACAGGCGGGTGTTGCTGTCGTCCTCGTCTCCCACCGACACGATGGACACCAGGTTCCCCTCCTCGCTGTTGTCGGAGCACTGGGACTCGCTGTCGGCGCCGTGGAGGACGGAGTCGGCCGACGAAGGCCCGTCGGAGTCTCGGCTCTTGTCGTCGTGGTCGTGCAAGTTGGGCCGCTGCTGGAGCGCGAATCTGCGTAGCTCGGCGTGCAGCTTCCCCCCTTCCACCACGGTGTCAGCGGAGTCACTGGCGTCGGCGTCCGACCTCTCGATGTCAGAGGAGGAGGAGACGCCGTCGGAGGAGGAGGACCGCTTGGTGCGTCTGGAGGGCACGGGGGGCGTGTGGCGTGACACCACCTCGGGGGAGCGTACTCGCCGCACCGCAAATCTTCTCACTTCCTGCTTCACGCCCTCGCCGCCCACCACGCCCACGGGGATGCTGACACCGTCGTCAGGAGGATCGTGGTGTTGCTCCGTAACGCTAATCTTAACGACGTTCCCTTGGTCGTCGGGCTCCACCTCGCTTTCGCCCGCGCTGGAGTGCCCCGACTCACTCGACTCCCTCCCGCCACTGTTCACTTGACTCTCACACTTCACACTATTCTCCGGCTCGCAATCTTTCACAACACAGGGCAGCGCTTCGCTATCCTCGGGCTGCGACTGTGGGCTGGCGGTGTCAGCGCTCGGAGCGAGTGGCGGCGTGTGCGGGCCCGCAGGCGCGTCATGTGGTACTGCCGTGTGGTTGGCGGAGGCAGCAGCGCCGTGTTCCACTTGTACACTTCCGGCGTCGACAGCACTAGTGCCAGGAGGTTCGGGGCTCTCACCGCCGCCGCCGCGGAGGGTTGCCACGCCGGAGTTACTTTCAGCATCAGTCCCCGACCCTTCACTTTCTCGCGTCGGCTCACTCTCTCTCGCGGAGGCGGTCAAGGCATCTCCTGAGGGCGAAGCAGCAGGACCAGCCTCTGCCTCCCCATCCTTGCACGCAGCCTCGTCGGCGAGCGCGACCGGAGCACCGCCGCCCGCAGCCCCGTCGTCGTGAGAGCCCGAGGGCACCTCCTCGGGGCTCGTGTCTCCGCCCGGGGCGATGACGGGCTCCTCACTCACGGATCCCCCCTCGCAGGCGGGCGTCGCCTCCTCCCGGGAGTCGCCAGGAGGCGCTGGGCTCTCGGGGGCGGCTTCGGCCTGACTAGAGGACTCGGTGACCCCTGCCTGTGTGACCTCTTCTGGGCAGGGCTCATCAGCACCCTCATTATTAGCACTCTCGTCCTGCGCGCTCTCAGCCTCTGCTGTAACTCCCTCGAGGGGAACAGCAGACTCAGCGCTGATCTCCTTCTCCTCCTCCTCCTCCTCCTCCTCCTCCTTCTCAGCAATACTGGTTTTCTCTTCCTCGTTAAGCGCCGCGACCGCCTCGCTGACTGCGTTCGCCTCGGTACTCGTGTCAGCCTTATCAACACTTACGTCATCCTCGACACGTGCACCATCACTCTCACACACTACAGCACCATCATCACCCTCTACACTTTGCACCATTTTATCATCTTCTCCCATATTATCGGCACCTGTTATCTCACACTTTTGTACACTTGCATCACCACTTTCACTAGTACTAGCCACTTCGGTTTTCTTCACCTCATTCTCCCCCTCATTCACCCCACCATCTCCCTCCACCACCACCACTCCCTCTCCCTCGGCTTCAGCCAAAACACTGACAGATTCCTCATGGCATTCCTCGCTCTCACGAACACTAGCAACTGCTTCACTCTGTTGCACGTCCCTGATTTCGACACGCTGGCCTGAATTTCCTTCTTTTTCCACCGTTTCCTCCGCGCTGTTATCGGCTGATTCCACCTCTGCGTTCCCATCCGCTCCGTCTTCCACAGAGAGGCCACACAACACTTTGTTTACAGCCGCGGCCGCCGCTTCCTCCTCCTCCTTGTCCTCCTTCTCCTCCGCCTCTCCCTCACCCCTGCCGGCCGTGACGTCATCAAAGGCTGTGTCAACAATATCAGCGCTGATTGCCTCATTGACAGCCTCGATGACGTTGACCTCCTGCTTGAGGCTGGCCACGGGCGGGCTTTCCTCGTCCTCGTCTTCGTCAAGGGCTTCGCTGTGAGCCTTCTCGAGGCCGGAGTCTGTCGAGGAGGACCTGGTGAGGGTATACTCTCTACTGACGTGTTTTTCCTCGTCTGTGTCACTACCACTGGAGGACGAGGTGGAACTGTCGTGTTCCTCGGCCTCGAGGTGTTTGCCAACCTCGCCCTCAGGCAGGTTTTCTGTCTCGCTTCCGCCGTCAACCTCGCCGACTAGAGAGATGTTGTAACTTCGAGACACGTGCATCTCCTCGTCCGTGTCCTCGGCCTCGCTGGTGCTGCTCGAGGGCGGGCTCTCGTCCCCTGGGAGGACAAGTGAGATCGGAGCAGCGGGGGAGTCGGCCTGCGACGCGTCCACGGCCGGGATAACTCTCTCCGAGGCGTCGAGATCACCGCCATTTTCCTGGGGTTGTGAGGAGGCCTCGGTGGGAAGCTTGTGTTGTGATCGTAGGGCACTCATGGTCCTCCTTGGCGCTGGCTGGGGCGGGGACGGGCGTGTGTTGTGGCTGGGCTGTGCGTGCGCGGTGGTAGCTGCTGCTATGCGGGGGGACCTAGGAGCCTCCTCCCCCCCACCTTGGCCGCCATGATCCCTCTTACACTCCGCTCCTAACACACTCGCCTCACCATCTTCACTCTTCCTTCCCTCCTTCGAGTCACTCTTCACGCACTTCACACTCGCGCCGCGGTCGTCACGGTACTCGAAATCACTCGCGGACTCGCCGCCTAAATCACTACTAACACAGGAACTGTTGTCCAAGAGCCTCTCATCCGCCTCCGAGTCGGACGGCTGCGCGACTGAGGTCTCTCTGCTGAGCGTGAGGTGCAGGTGGAAGGAGGGGGGGTGAGGCAGGTGGGGGGCGATCAGCGCCGAGTCCCCCCTTGCCCCTCCTCGCTCCCGGCCCCTCCCTCCACTACCCCCACCTTCACCTTCGCGGCGGCCAGCCCTTGTGGATTCTACCCCTGCTTCTCGGGGTAGACTCATCCCTGCGCTCGCTGCCCTTGACGAGGCGATGTGGGCGTGCGTCCGGGTTTCGTGGGCGGCCTGGGGCTTCAGCGAGGGAGGAGGGGCGTGGCCCAGGGGCTCGGGTGTGAGATCGTCCTCCTCCCAGCTCGTGTTGAGCGCGGGGTCAGTCTGTATGCAAATGTCTCGACTGGACTTGCGCGCACCAGCAGTCAGCGCGGCCGCGACCCCGGAGCCAGCCTTCGCACTGCTGCCTCTGTGGCGGGGAGCCGATTGTTTACTAGACTTATCTTTAGCCTGATAAGATAAGGGCGATAGCCGTGGCGGCGCCGGGGAGGGGGGGTCCTGGTGATGACGCGCCAGATAACTGTACCAATCGGGGCGAGACGCCGAGTCCGTGCCCTGGTTGACGCCGTAGTAGTTCTGAATCTCCGTCAGGACCCTCTTGCGGTACTCCCTCAGGGCCGGCGAGTCGTGCGGGCTCCCGAGGGCGCGCACCTGATCGTGGCACGACAGCTCGTCGACGGACCTCTCGGCGGAGCTGCGGGTCGAGTCGCCCCGCCGGAACCACCGGCCTCCCTGGACGGCGCTCAGGACGTTGTCGGAGGTGCCGAAGGCGCCCATCAGCGCCGCCTGCAACGCCTGGGCCTCCGCCTGCACCGCCTCCGTCTGGCGAAGCATGGCGTGGAGCTCCGCCGTGTCGAGCGAGCTGAGGGGGGCCAGCAGGGGGGCGCTGTTGACAGGTGGGACGGGCGTGACGGGCGTGACAGGTGTGACGGGCGTAGTGGGTTCTTCGAAGGAGAGCTGAACCTCTTGACTCTCCGTGGTCAGGTTACTCGCGTCGCTGTCATTACGAGCGTGGGCGGGGGTAGGAGCATGGGTGGGGGCGTGGGTGGTGGCGAGGGCGGGGGCGTGGGCGGGCTGGGGCGACGGCACGCGGAGGGACAGGAGGAGGGACACGTCCTCCTCCACTTGAGGGGATTCCCCGTCCTCGCACTCCGACCCCGTCCCGCTCAGGTACTCGGCCTCCGTCATGACGCAGGCATCGACGCGCGCGGGCGCCGCCACCACCTTGGGGGCGCCGCCTCCGCCTCCGCCGCCGCCGCCCTTCCTCCTCCGCCCCGCCTGCGACTCGGACTCGAAGTAGTCCCAGTCGCTCTCGTCGATGAATCCCGCCGTGTCGGAGTCGTTGACGGCGCTGACGCTCGACACGCGCCTGGAGGCCGAGCCCGAGTTGTCGGAGTCGATGGACGAGTTGAGCTCCGAGTCCTTGGACGAGTCGGAGCTGATGAACACCAGCTTGTAGTCGTCCCCCTCCGGCAGGATCTTGTCCGCGTCGAGCACGATGTCCGAGGCGGTGTCGGAGTGGCGCGGCCCCGACGACGAAGGGTCCGAGTGCTGGCACGACGACGACGACCTCTCCTCGAGCTCCAGCCGCGACCCGCCCGCGTCGCTCGCGTCGCTGGGCGAGCTGGCCGACCTGTCCTTGGGCCGGCGACCCAGGCTCCGGCTCCGGCCCGAGACGGAGGAGTCCTTGGAGGGGCTCGGCGGCGGCCTTGGGGATTCCCCCGGGGGAGGGAGGGGGGGCTTCTTGGGCATCATGTTCTCGACGGTCATCTGGATGCCCTTCTCCAGCTCCTTGACGTAGCGGGCGACCTGGCCGGACAGGGAGTCCTTCAGGTGAGGGAACTCGTCCTCGAGCCGCCCCGTCCCCACCTGGAAGGAGCGGCTCCGCCTGACGCCCGCGGGGTTGTGCGACGGCTTCCGAGGGCGTCCCGTCGTGGCGAAACCTTCGGGCGAGAGAGGTCGACATGTCAGCCAAGGTCACGACTCCGGTCAGGCGTCACCGTGGCGTCGTGCTGAGCCAGGTGAGGCACCTTCCTCCACCGGCGACCGTCATGCTGCCAGGCGTCATGCAGAGGTGTTAGTAGTCCCGAAGAGCCAGAGGAAGTCTTGAGAGGATGTTAATCGTGTTCCTGCACCACTGGTCCATACGGGAGGATCCATGCATGAAGAGAGAGAGACAGAGAGAAGACTCGCCTGGAAGCCTCCAGTGCCAATGGGCACCAGCGCATGAAGCCTCCAGGCTAACGCCATGCAGGAGGTTTCATCGGCATACATGACCAACGTCTTCTTCCCACCATACCATGCAGTTAGTGACGCTCCGGAGATGCCGAATCATGCAAAGTGTGGGGCAACATGCTCCCAGGATGCGGTTCCCAACCACCGTGTTAATTAGAGCGAGAGATCTACCTTCAAAACCTCTAAGTTGTAAATAAATAAATAAATATGAATAGACAGATACAGAGATAGTCCCGGGTACATACATGGTCGCATTGCAACAAAGATCTAAAGTCAAATAGAAAAAAAGAAGGAATCCCTTTCTGCAACTATCCTGCAATCCATCCCCATCCTCTATCATACACCGTGCTTGTCCCAAACGCAATGCCTGAGAACCATGCTTGCGACTCCGTGTTTATTTATATACACATACACACACACGCACGCACACATCCCTCTCCCTCTCTCCCCCCCTGAGCACCACAGCGTAAAATTACCAGCATTTATTATCCCCCCAGGAAGGCGAAGATGCGCAGCCGCTACGCTATAGTAAGCAGGGTAAGTTAGTGTGCTACTTCTACTACAACTCGCTACATATGTCTCCTGGATAACCGATGGATAACCGATGGATAACCGAGGAAACAATAATTAATCACCGCGAGAGTTACAGTCTGCGGTGCGTGTGTCAGTGATAAGAGCCAGATGACAACGTCCATTACCAGTCTGAGTTATTACGTATACATATGGTTATGCAGTTTTACGCGTCGGGTGCTGTTGCGTTCGGAGAGGTATTAGTGATCCCTTGTTAATTATCCCAAACCACCACAGAACTCAAGAGAAATTGTATAATGCATGATTCTATACACTCGTACACGCGTTCAAGCGCGTACATACAGACTCACATATATAAATGTGAATACACACACACATATACATATACATACATACATACATACATACATACATATACATATACATATATATATATATATATATATATATATATATATATATATATATATATACATGCATGTGTATATATATATGCATATATATATATATGTGTGTGTATATATATATATATATATATATATATATATATATATATATATATATATATATATATATACATATATATATATATATATATATATATATATATATATATATATATATATATATATGTATATATCATACAGCAACAACAAAAATATTCTACAGTCAACAAAAGGTTACATGTAAAGATAAAATCACACAAATGTAAAAATATCCTATAACATATAAATAATCTTCTCATAACCAGTGCCAACCTATGACGCAATGCATAAAACAATGGAGGATCGCTGTTACAAAATGTTACGTGTATATGTTATTCCTGTCTTGATTTTGTTTTTGTTTTTTGCTTACAACAAATACTGAGAGTAACCCTAATAGACAGGTCGATTACAGTAATATATAATTAAAAGCATAAACGATAGATCGGAAGGGAGGGAGAAGAGGAGGGAGGGAAAAGAACAGAGTGTACGTAACTGAAAGAAAAAAGAAATAAAGAGAGAGAGAGAGAAGGGGGAACTGGGTACCTAATTCCCCCCCCCCCCCCAACCTCAGGTAATCTACCTGTGAGGGAGAGTAGGGTGAGGGGGGGGGTGAGGGGGAAAAGACACATGAGGTAAAACACACGGGAAATTCGCAAAAGCTACCACAACGCAATCACAATAAACCCTCTTTCCCAATTAAACACAAAAACAACTAAAACTACCGAACAAAAACAACTCCCCTAAAACAAGAAAACAACAACAATAAGAAATAACAAAACAAACCACCCAGAGGCTAAGACGAATGACAGAAGCTGATCGGACGAGATGAAGCCACAAAAATGGCGCCTTTTCTACGCCAGGCGAAAATCCAAACGTCAACGGCCTACTTTCCCGCCATACCTCGATTAATTAATATTTCGATAAAAAGAAAGCTTCTGGTACGTTTTGTTAACATTACTGGATTTTTACTGAATGTTTTATTATACGATTGAGAAAAAAATGATATTGATAAATAGTAGTAGTGGTAGTTGTAATTCATGGATGATTAATAATGATGGTGCTAATAATAATAATAATAATAATAATGATACTAATGATAATGAACAATAATAATCCCCTTAGTAATCAATACGGACTGCTCATAACGGTCGTTTAACCGTCATTAAAATGCAATAATAAGCATCTCCCGTAATTACATTCCTTATTGCCTATTCCATGGCCCGAACCTCACCTGACTAACAACCCATCCTAGCCTAACCCAACCACATCCCCTGATCTCGCTTCATACGTATCCTTTCACCCCTTCTCACCCCCCCCCTCCCCCCTCCCTCCCTTAATCCTTCACCCCCCCCCCCCCATCCTGGGCAGGACGCGTGTACTGTGCGAATTATCACTGGGGCATCCCCCGCTCACAGCCTCATCCTCCTCTTCCTCTTCTTCTTCTTCTTCTTCTTCTTCTTCTCCTCCTCCTCCCATTACTCTTTTTCCTTCATTCTTCTCTCTTTTCTCCTAATCTTCTACATCCTCCTTCCCTCACTCCCTTCCTCCCTCCACCTCTCCACCACCACCTCCTTCCCTTCCCCCTTCCTCCCCTCCACCACCTCCTCCCTCTCTCCCTCAACCTCCTCCTCCCTCCCTTCCCCCTTCCTTCCTTCCTTCCTCCCTCTACCACCTCCTCCCTCTCTTCCTCCCTTTCTCCCTTCACCACCTCTCCCCCCTTCCTCCCCTCCACCTCTCCCCCTTCCACCCTAACCCTCCACCACCACCTCCTCCTTCCCTTCCCCCCTTCCTCCCTCCTCCTCTCCTCCCTCCCCCCCTTCCTCTCCCTCTCTCTATGCAACACCACCCGTGCGCATTTCTAAACACCGACCCGCCCGTGCAACGCTACGTCAACACCGCTGCAAGATTTACGCTCCAGCATCAACCACGGCTTTCAGTGCAAAGTCGTGGTTGTTTGTTTGTACCCTATTGTGTTGTTGTTGTTGTTGTTTTTTATGTGTGTGTGATGCGTTATAACACTCCTGACGCGTTTGTGATAAGAGATGCCAGTTTCTGTATTGTTCTGTGGTTTGTGGTGGCGTGTTGACTATCTTTAATGTATCTTATCATATCTTATTATATAGAAGTTGTGAACTCATATCTTGGTAATGACTTGCGACGCACCATACGCACAGTGACCTAAACAATACGCAACCATCATTGTTAAATGGATAAAAACAACCATGCTTATAGTGATGATAATAATCATTATTATATCATTACTCAGTGGTAATAATGCTGCTAATAAAGATAATGATTATACTAATAAATTGTAATGATACTAAAGATAAAAAAAAATATTAAAAAAGGGTTGATAATAATGATGGTGATAGTAATAATAATGGTAATAATAATAATGGTAATAACAATAATAATAATAATAATAATGGTAATAATAATGATAATAATAATAATAATAATAATAAAATAATAATAATAATAGCGATAATAACACTAATAATCATAAAGAACGCAAAAAACGAAACAGATAAACAACAGATCTGAATAATCAGAATCCAGGTAAGGTTCCTTATATCGGGGTTGAAGACTATAAGTATGAAGAAAAGGATCAGTGAAGATTCTTGTGTATATTGGGGGGAGGGGGTAGAGAGAGAGGGAGAGGGGGAAGGGGGGGGATGGAAGGTCACAGAAGGGGAGGGGATAAGGGATATGAAGGGGAAGAGGGGGAAGGAGAGAGGATGAGGGATGTGAAGGGGAAGAGGGGGAGGGGATGAGGGATGTGAAGGGGAAGGGGGAGGGAGAGGGGATGAGGGATGTGAAGGGGATGAGGGATGTGAAGGGGAAGGGAAGGGGGGAGGGAAGAGGGGGAGGGGGAGGGGATGAGGGATGTGAAGGGGAAAGGGGAGGGGAAGGGGGAGGGGGAAGGGAAGAGGGGGGAGGGGCAAGAGATGAATTCCTGTCTGCTAAATGTTGGGTACAACTTGTCCTTAAAAGTACGATGACTGGACACTATAGGAAAGAATCCAAATCTTTCATTCCCATCCTTTATCAACTCTTCTTTCACCTCTCCCCCCCCCCCCCCCACACACACAATTTCAACATCTTTTAATCAAAACCAACGCCAAATCCTTATAACCGATTTACCTCCCTTAGAACACACAGTCCCTCAACAACGGATTTCTACGACCGATATCCGTTGCTGTGACGTCCGGACTGTATCCCGTTAACAGTGACACTCGCCAGTGACAAGGGCGAGGGGTGTCACTGCCGGAAATGATGAGCGTCAAACAACAACAATAACATGGTGTCACGGTATCGGTTTTGATAGTGAGAAGGAAGGAAGGGAAGGAAACAAGTCATATAACAGACGGGATTATGATAATAATAATGATAATGATAATAATAATGATGATAATGATGGTGATAATAATAATAATAGTGATATTAACAATAATAATAATAATAATAATGGTATACAAATAATAATAATAATAATAATAATAATAATCATCATTATCATGATAACATTAATTAATAATAGTAATACAAAAAATAATAATACAAACAAAACTCATAATAATCATACAAATAATAATAATAATTTCACAAATTAAAAAAATAACAAAACAGTAAAAAAAAACGAAAAAATACAAGAAAAAAAACGAAAAAAATACAAGAAAAAAAACGAAAAAAAACAAGAAAAAAAACGAAAAAATACATATAAAACTACAATTCCAAGAAGTGGGTAACGCCAAATAACAAAACCCCAAAACCGAGACAAAAACACGACCCCCCCCCCCCCACACTACAAAGACAGGCTCGCTACTATGAAGACATTAACAACGACACCTGGAGACGCATACCCCGGTCTTGTGACACGGGAGGGGAAGAGGGGAAGAGAGGAAGAGGGGAGGGGAGGAGGGGAGGAGAGGGGAAGAGGGGAGGGGGGAGAGGAAGAGGGGAGGGGAGGAGAGGAAGGGAGAGGGGGATAAGAGAGGAAGAGGGGAGGGGAGGAGGGGAGGAGAGGGGAAGAGGGGAGGGGGGAGGGGAGAGGAAGAGGAAGAGGGGAGGGGAGGAGAGGAAGGGAGAGGGGGGATTAGGTCGAGGGGGAGGGGAGGGGCACGGGTCAAAGTGGGTAGGGTGGGGATTGGGGAGGGCAGGGGGGTAGGTACAGGTGAGGTGAGGTCTTTCTTTCGCCTTCTTTCAAACAGGGGGGAAAGGGGGGGGGGGGGAAGATGCCGGAGGAATTGGGGTGGAATAGGGAGTGGAGGGAAGGGAGGAGAAGAGGGATGGAGGGTGGAAGGTGAGGGAAAGGGAAGGAAAGAAAGGAAGGGAGGGAAGAAGGAAATAAGAAGGGAAGAAGGATCGGGGGGGGGGGGGGGGGGGGGGGGGGGGGGGGGGGGGGGGGGGGGGGGGGGGGGGGGGGGGGGGGGGGGGGGGGGGGGGGGGGGGGGGGGGGGGTGAGGAGAGGAGGTACTTCCTGTTCCAGCTTTCATTTCCTCATTTTACGAAGCGATTTTACCAAATTTCTCTTTCCACCCATTCATTCTCTCCCTCTCTCCCTTTCTTCCTTTCTTCCTGCGCGAGGGATTAAGATCACGATATGAAGACGCGAAGACAAAAGACCAGGAATTGAAGTGGAAAATAGACGGATGGGTGGGGGGGGGAGGGGCAATATAGGCGGAGGTGGGGGAAAGGGGGAAGGGAGGGGAGGATAAGGACATCAGCTATAGCAGCGATTTAGTGTAAGTAGGAAGTCGCTGAACACGCTCCATGGCACTTACTTAAATGTACACACGGGTGCGCGCGCACACACACACACACACACGCGCAAAAGGGTAAAATGTACACACCTGATTACACGGACGGATGGTGCGCGTACATACACACACATGTATGCAGAAACATGCATGCAAACAGGTATGAAGAAAAATACACACATACTTGCAGGTATGCAGACACACACACACACACACACACACACACACACACACACACACACACACACACACACACACACACACACACACACACACACGCACGCACACACACAAACACACACAAACTTGATCAGCTAGAGAATCATTTCCTTAAAACCTCATTATTCGGAACGTAATTTCTCCGTACCGCCCTCTAATAAAAAAATAAAGTATTCTACCTTCTCTTTATTCCGCCCGGTAATTGGATGTCATATAATAGCTGTGAAATAATAGAGTCAATTCTTCCGAACTCTGAGCAGTCACGTTATTCGGCGGGAGGGACCGCGAGTATAAAGTGATGATTCTCTTTTTTCTCTCTTTTTATTCTCCTACTTATACTCACCATCCCTCCCTTTTTATTTAAAAATCTACAAGAGACTTTGATTGATCTCCCCGCCCTTATTTTTTCATCCTGACGTCCGTTGTAAAGAGAAGTTACAGGCAGAGTCAGCGAGTACCGAGAAAAGCTGTTTTGTACTGAGTTCTCTCTCTGGCTGACATTTTCTCCTTCGCGGTATTTAATGAGTCAGGGCGCCAAGTTCTCTCCCATTGTCGTCCCCTGCCCACTTCTCTCCCTTTATCTTCGATTTCCCTTTTGTCGATATTACTTCGAGAATGATCTATAAGAATATAGATTGATATATCAGTCTGTTTTCGCTTGTAATCATCATCTTTTTCAACTGTTTTTTTCTTTCTTTTTCTCCGTTTCCCGCTCACTTTCTCTTTCCTGGTGCAAACGTCACCATACTCAAAGGCCATTGTATGGTGACTGCCACCGACGCGACCCTTCCATATCACCATAACCTAACCTCTCTTCGTAATTATCAGCGAGCCTATTCTGGGCCTGGGCATTGTTGTATCGGATTCCACAAGTCATTCTCCCACACCTTTGCCCCAATCAAGGAGGGGAGGAGGGGGAAGGGGGAGGAGGGGATGGGGAGGGGAGGGGAGGGGAGGGGATGAGGGGGGGAGAGGGGAGGGGAGGTGGGGATGAGGGGGAAGGGGAGGGGGGATGAGGGGGAAGGGGAGGGTAGGGGATGAGGGGGAAGGGGAGGGGTGGAGGGGATGAGGGGGGGGGGGGGGGAGCGGTGTGAGGAGACTTGAACTGTACGATAGTTCCTAACCCGACCCTGTGCTCGTGCGTCTGGCAGCGGGGCGAGCAGGGCTACACACTCCTACAGGTAAACTGATTCTCCCTGTGTCGCTACACTTGCTGGAATCCGCACTACCTTTGCACTCACAATATGCCTTACGTGGCTCATAACGCACATATAGTTTTTACTTACACACACACACACACACACACACACACACACACACACACACACACACACACACACACACACACACACACACACACACACACACACACACACACACACACACTCTCTCTCACACACACACACACACACACACACACACACACACACACACACACACACACACACACACACACACACACACACATATACACACACACACGCGCGCGCGCCTCTCTCTCTCTCACACATACGTACACACACACACACACACACACACACACATACACACATACACATACACACGCACACGCATCCCAGACACAATGATCTGAAGTCATGTGTTTTTCTCGCCGAAACTTTCACCGCGTTTGTCTCTCCCTCTACCCCTGTGCCCATTCATTCCCTCGGTGCCTTCCATTCATTCATTCACTCTCTCTACTTCATTATTATTCATTCCCTTTTTCTTAATATCCGTGCGTCACCCTCTTGACCCCCCCACCCACCCACCCACCCACCCAGGCCCCCTCCGTACATGACTTCACTGACTTCCTCTTTACATCATGGCTGACATCATACACTAGGAAACCATTTTCATCCAGTTATAAGAATGGTGGAGATAGATAGATAGATAGATAGATAGATAGAGAGAGAAACAGAAACAACCAGCAATAGACAAAGACACAGAAAGACAGACAGAGAGAGAGAGAGAGAGAGAGAGAGAGAGAGAGAGAGAGAGAGAGAGAGAGAGAGAGAGAGAGAGAGAGAGAGAGAGAGAGAGAGAGAGAGATTCAAAGAGAGAGAGAGAGAGAGTGAATGCCAAAAAAACAGAGATATTATATAAAAAAAAAAAACCCTGACCAAAAACAGTCACCGCCCGTGTTCTAACAAGGCGCCTTTAAAACAGCTGTCGACCAGAGACCTGTGCCGCCATAACAGGTGTAATGAGACACTTCTGTCCCTATCAACAGGTGCTTAGAGAAACAGATGATAAGGCTTAAAGTGACTATGATAACAGTAATGGCAATGAAGATAATGGTAATAATAATGACAGCAGTTATGTCGATATATATAATACGGTATTAATAAACACAGTAATGATGGAGAACTTGCAATAACAACAATACTCATAAATTTCCAAGCTAAACAAAATAACAACAGCAACAACAACAAAACCCCCAAAACAACAAACAACAATAACAAAACAGAACAACAAAATACAAAAAACAACAAAACAACTACATCAACAACAAAAACAAAACAAAAACAAAACAGACAAAAACAACAACATAAGCCAGTCGGAGAGACACAGCAGGAGAGGGAGCAGGCGAGAGAGCGGTCCAGCGACAGCAGAAGCAGAAGCAGAAGCAGAAGCAGAAGCAGGAGCAGGAGCGGGTACAAAACATCGGGTAGGATTAAGAAACTTCAACTGAGACGAATTCCACAATGTGTACAAATCATATCCGGCCGGGCGGTGTGTGGGTGGGTGTGTACGTGTGTGTGTACGTGTACGTGTGTGTGTGTACGTGTGTGTGTACGTGTGGGTGTG
>BOPN01000411.1:142500-145000 GCA_017312705.2 Penaeus japonicus | reverse complement strand
AGGAAAAGAAAGAAGAGGGAGAGGAAGAGAAGAAAGAGGAGGACGACAAGAACGAGAAGGAAAAGGAGGAAAATGAGGAGGACGAGAACGAGAAGAAAGAAGAGGGAGAGGAGGAGAAGAAGAAAGAGGAGGAGGACGATAAGAATGAGAAGGAAAAGGAGGAAAATGAGGAGGACGAGAACGAGAAGAAAGAAGAGGGAGAGGAGGAGAAGAAGAAAGAGGAGGAGGACGATAAACGAGAAGGGAGAGGAGAAAAATGAGGAGTACAAGAACGAGAAGAAAGAAGAGAGAGAGGAGGAGGACGATAAGAACGAGAAGGAATAGGAGGAAAATGAGGAGGACGAGAACGATAGGAAAGGAAGAAGAGGAAGAGGAAGACGAGAAAGAGGAGAAGGAAGAGGAAGAGGAGGAGGAGGAGGAGGACGAGAAAGAGAAGAAAGAGGAGGAGGAAGATGAGGAGGACGTTAACGAGAAGAAGGAAGATGAAGAGGAAGATCAGGAGGACGAGAACGAGAAGAAGTGGGCGAGAAAGAGAATGAAGAGAAGAAGGAAGATGAGGAGGACGAGCACAAGAAGAAGAAAGAGGAGGAGGACGACGAGAACGAGAAGAAAAAAAAAAGATGAGGAAGACGAGAAGGAAGAGAAGGAAGAGGAGGACGAGGACGAGAACGAGAAGAAGAAGAAAGTAGAAGGAAGAGGAGAAAAAAGAGGAGAACGAGAAGAAGAAAGAAAGAAGACGATAAAAAAAATAGGAGAACGAGAACGAGAAGAAAAAGAAAGAAGAGACCGACAAGACAAGACAAGACAAGACAAGACAAGACAAGACAAGACAAGACAAGCCAAGACCCTACGACAGAACGCTAAGCCACGAAGTACAACACCATCACAGTGTGCTTAATAAGTCAGCTCTCATGCCGAAACACTCGCTTTGGAGAACCAGCGTGACGGAGAAAACACGGCTGCATTAACGAGCGAATCGGTGAGTGAGTGAGTGGGTGAGTGAGTGAGTGAGTCAGTTTATGAGTGGGTGAGTGAGTGAGTGAGTGAGTGAGTGAGTGAGTGAGTCAGTCAGTGGGTGAGTGAGTGAGTGAGTGAGTGAGTGAGTGAGTGAGTGAGTGAGTGAGTGGGTGGGTGAGTCAGTCAGTGGGTGAGTGAGTGAGTGGGTGAGTGGCTGGGTGGGTGGGTGAGTGAGTGAGTTAGTCAGTGTGTGAGTGTGTGAGTGAGTGAGTGAGTCAGTCAGTTTGTGAGTGGGTGAGTGAGTGGGTGAGTGAGTGGGTGAGCGAATCGGTGGGTGAGTGAGTGGGTGGGTGGGTGGGTGAGTGAGTCAGTTAGTCAGTGGGTGAGTGAGTGAGTGAGTGAGTGAGTGAGTGAGTGAGTGAGTGGGTGAGTGAGTCAGTTAGTCAGTGGGTGAGTGTGAGTGAGTGAGTGNTACCTTTATACAATATGCCGAAATATATATAGTTTTACCCACACCCATTTATGTGCATATGTCCCCCTTTGCCTCTGTATCTCTATGCCGTTGCTGATTTGATGATGAAATGTCATTTATCATGGCGCTATTATGATTATATCCATTATAGCCGTCAACTTCCCTCTGTTTTTCCAATATTTCATTAATCTATATGTGTTATGACTGATTTAATAACATAGACATCGTGTCGCCTCTTAGTCCCCACCTGCCAACATTTTCCAGGTTATCTATACAGAACACTGAAAGCATTATCATGTGCGTAACCTCTTTTTCAAGATGTACTAATAACATTCTGTTGATAGTGGAGATAGATAGATCGATAGTCATGAGTGAGATGAAGAGAACAGTATAATACTAACAATAGTATGAAAAATGAATAGAGAAAGGAAGAAGAAGAAAAGAAGAAGGGAAGAAGAAAAAATTCAAAGAAGAAAGTGATAAAAAAACAGTATTATATAAAAAAAAAACCCTGACCAAAAACAGTCACCGCCCGTGTTCTAACAAGGCGCCTTTAACACAGCTGACGACGAGACACCTGTGACGCCATAACAGGTGTAATGAGACACTTCTGTTCCTATCAACAGGTGCTTAGAGAAACAGATGATAAGGCTTAAAGTGACTATGATAACAGTAATGGCAATGAAGATAATGAGTATAATAATAACAGTTATATCTGATATATATAATACGGTATTAATAAACAGTAATGATGGAGGAACGATATAACATTACTCATAAATTTCCAAGCTAATCAAAATAACAACAACAAAACCCCCCAAAACAAAAAACAATAACCAAACAGAACAACAAAATACAAACACAACAAAACAAAACAAAATACAAAAACAACAAAACAGAACAAAATTCAAAAACAACAAAACAACAAAATACAAAAAACAACAAAACTACATCAACAAAAACAAAACAAAAACAAAAAACAGGCACAAAAATAAACAACATAACCCAGTCGGAGAGACACAGCAGGAGAGGGAGCAGACGAGAGAGCGGTCCAGCGGCGGCAACAAGCAG
>BOPN01000411.1:132500-137500 GCA_017312705.2 Penaeus japonicus | reverse complement strand
TGCCACACCGCGGGCCGGGTGCCACTGCCACAGCTGTCGCGCTACACCTGTGTCGTGTCGTGTTTGTATTTCGCTGGAGGTGGGAGAATTGCGGGGGGGGGGGAGAGAGAGAGAGAGAGAGAGAGAGAGAGAGAGAGAGAGAGAGAGAGAGAGAGAGAGAGAGAGAGAGAGAGAGAGAGAGAGAGAGAGAGAGAAGGATAGCGAGGCAGAGGGAGAGGGAGAGAGAATGAAAGAGAGAGGGGGAGGGGGAGGGAGGGAGGGAGGGAGGAGGGAGAGAGAGAGAGAGAGAGAGAGAGAGAGAGAGAGAGGGGGAGGGAGGGAGGGAAGGAGGGAGAGAGAGAGAGAAGGGGGGGATGGCGAGGCAGAGGGAGAGAGAATGAGAGAGAGAGAGGGGGAGGGAGGGAGGAAGGGAGGGTGAGAAAGAGAGAGACGGAGATAGAAAGATAAATAGATAGAGAGAGCGAGAGAGCAAGATAGAGGAGGGAAGGTTTACAAGGAGGAGGAAAGGGGGGACGACGAAGAGAGGAGAGCAGGAGCCGAAGGAAGAGGTGAGGGGGAAGGAATACGAAGAATAAGAGGAGATGGAAGAGGAAAAAGATGAGCAGCAGGAGGAAGAGGAGCAGGGGGAGGTGGAAGAGGAGAAGTAAAAGAGAAGGGAAAGAATAAAAAGGAGAAAGAATTATAACAATCATGAGATGGATAGAAATAGAAATAGAAAGAGGGAGATGGGAAAGAAAAAGAGGAGGGGGAGGGAAAGGACGAGGACGAGGAGAAGAAAGAAGAGGAAGAGGAGAAGAAAAAGGAGGAGGACGATAAGAACGAGAAGGAAAAGGACGAAAATGAGGAGGACGAGAACGAGAAGAAAGAAGAGAGAGAGGAGGAGAAGAAGAAAGAGGAGGTGGACGATAAGAACGAGAAGGAAGAGGAAAGGAAGAAGAGGAAGAGGAAGACGAGAAAGAGGAGAAGGAAGAGGAGGAGGAGGAGGAGGACGAGAAAGAGAAGAAAGAGGAGGAGGAAGATGAGGAGGACGTGAACGAGGAGAAGGAAGAGGAAGATCAGGAGGACGAGAACGAAGAGAAGGAAGAGGAGGACGAGAAAAAAAAGAAATAGGAGGACGACGAGAAAGAGAAGGAAGAGGAGGAGGAGGGCGAGAAAGAGAATGAAGAGAAGACGGAAGATGAGGAAGACGAGAACGAGAAGAAGAAAGAGGAGGAGGAGGACGAGAACGAGAAGAAAAAAAAAGATGAGGAAGACGAGAAGGAAGAGAAGGAACAGGAGGACGAGAACGAGAAGAAGAAGAAAGAAGAAGGAAGAGGAGAAAAAAGAGGAGAACGAGAACGAGAAGAAAAAGAAAGAAGAGACCGACAAGACAAGACAAGACAAGACAAGCCAAGACCCTAAGACGCTAAGCCATGAAGTACAACACCATCACAGTGTGCTTATTGAGTCAGCTCTCATGCCGAAACACTCGCTTTGGAGAACCAGCGTGACGGAGAAAACACGGCTGCATTAACGAGCGAATCGGTGAGTGAGTGAGTGAGTGCGTCAGTCTGTGGGTGGGTGAGTGAGTGAGTGAGTGAGTGAGTGAGTGAGTCAGTGTGTGTGAGTGTGTGAGTGAGTGAGTGAGTGAGTGAGTGAGTGAGTGAGTGGGTGAGTGAGTCAGTTAGTCAGTGGGTGAGTGTGTGTGTGTGTGAGTGAGTGAGTGAGTGAGTGAGTGAGTGGGTGAGTGAGTGGGTGAGCGAATCGGTGGGTGAGTGAGTGGGTGAGTGAGTGAGTGGGTGAGTGAGTCAGTTAGTCAGTGGGTGAGTGTGAGTGAGTGAGTGAGTGAGTGAGTGAGTGAGTGAATGAATGAGTGAGCCCAACGACGAAAAGTGTGTATGACACTCAGATAATGACGAAGATAAGAATAGTGCCGATTACGCCTATTTAAGAAAAAAATAATGGATAGCAAAAGAGAGAGAGAGAAAGGAGAGGCAGAGAATATGAGAGAGAGAGAAAGGAGAGACATAGAAAATGAGGGAGTGAGAGAGAACGGAGGGACAGAAAATCAGAGGGAAGGAGAGAGAGAGAAAAGAGAGAGAGAAAATGAGAGAGAGAAAAAAAGGGAGAGACAGAGAAAATGAGAGAAAGATATCATTTCGAAGCAGTTCCACCTCGCTACCTGTTTGATGAATCGGTTTCGCTCCACTAGCAGTTGTGTATGTGTGTGTGTGTGTGTGTGTGTGTGTGTGTGTGTGTGTGTGTGTGTGTGTGTGTGTGTGTGTGTGTGTGTGTGTGTGTGTGTGTGTGTGTGTGTGATCCATCCATCTATCTATCCATCTGTGCGCCCGTGCGTGCGTGCGTGTACATATGCATGTACGTGTGCGTTCGTACATGCATTTCTTCATCGACAGACAGACAAAAGTAACAATTAAAGAAAAGGAGGACAAGACATGAGATCTAAATAAACACAATCCAGAAAAAATAGAATCTAGAGAGCGACACATATAGACCACAACAACATGGAAACTCAGCCGCCTAGTCTATTCCAGCGGACTCAATAACGTTACAAGTTGAAGGGCGAGGCGAGGGCGGCCGAACACACACACACACACACACACACACACACACACACACACACACACACACACACACACACACACACACACACACACACACACACACACACACACACAGATGGATAGATGGATAGATAGGTAGGTAGGTAGGTAGATGGGTAGATAGATAGATAGATAGATACATATATGTGTACACATACACACACGCAAGCATACACACACACACACACACAGGGAGAGAGACGAGACAAAGGGGTAAGACTCCCCGTGGGGTGGATTATGTACACTCACGCGCTCGGCAAATATCTTTCTCCCTTCCCCCTCCCCCTCCCCTTCTCCCCCTCCTCTATCCTCCCTCCACCCTCCCCTTCTCACCCTCCTCTTCCTCTATCCTCCCTTCTTTCTCCCTCCTCTTCCTCTTCCCTACCTTACAACCCTCTTCCTCCCACTTCCCTTACAACCCTCTTCCTCCCCCCTCCTTCCTCTCTCCCTCCCTTCTTCGCCTTTTCCTCTACCCTCCCTTCCCCCTCCCCCCCTCCCCTTCCAGCCATCACCTGACCAACACCACCTTGGGAATATGCAAGACCTTCCCCCTCCCCCACTCCCCCTCCTTTCCTCCGGTGACCGACCCCCCCTCCCCAGCCCCGCTTCTTCCCTACTGGGTCATAGGTCAATCTGGAGAGGATATGTGTGTGTGTGTTTGAGTGTGTGTGTCATATATGTACGGCATTGTATGCATGATGTATGTATGCATGTTTTTATACCTGCTTGCACACACACAAACACACGCGCGCAAGTGTGTGTGTGTGTGTGTGTGTGTACGTGTGTATTTACCTGTATGTACCTTTGCAAGCACATATGTGATTCTACGCTAAGTAGGTCTTTAAACCGATCGGATGGTGTAAGACTTATTTTTTGCGCTAATTATCCCCGCGTCAAATGGCCGGATTCACGCATTCCGGTTCCATAAGTGCGGTGAAATTACGTAATTACCCAGCGTGACGTTGCCAACGGCGCTGCTACCAACCCGGTCCATTACCAGCCAGCCTGCTCTATTAATAATAAGCTAGAGATAAAAACTTAATTATCTGATTCGAAATTTGAAAAACAACGCACTGGCCCCATTCTACACGAATAAATGGACATAATGACAATAACGATTTACGGAAAAACTCAGATATACATAAAGATATCAATCATGAAACGCAATACACAAATATAGACAAAATACCCTTGTCCCGGTATCATATCTTATCAATGCAACATCTTTAATTGTCAGAACGGCTATTACGCACGGGCTAAATGGCCTTTTAGATCAATTACTAAACGAGGGAGAGGAAGAGAGAGAGGGAGAGGGAGAGGGGAGAGGGGAAAGGAGAGAGAGAGGGAGAGGGAGAGGGAGAGGGAGAGGGGGAGGGGGAGGGGGAGGGGGAGGGGGGGAGAGGGAGAGGGAGGGGAGAGAGAGAGAGAGAGAGAGAGAGAGAGAGAGAGAGAGAGAGAGAGAGAGAGAGAGAGAGAGAGAGAGAGAGAGAGGAGAGACAGAGGGAGGGGATAGGTGAACCAATAACCGAAACAAAAATTCAAAATAGGCCAAAAGAAATCGGCTCCTGATTTCTGACCTCGATAAGTTTAAGATGATGCAAGATGCAGAAGAGTAATGCAAATGTAAATGTTAGATAACGATCCTAATTACTCTAGAGCAGCAATTCTCAACCGAAAGACACATGGAATCTGCGATCTATTTTTTAAGTCAAGGAAGAAACTGGCAAAGAATGTATTCATGTAATGTTTGCCTAACGAACATAAACGCTCTTCCCATATTAAGAAGAGTTTGGCATTATGTACTGCAGCTGAATATACTGTATATATTTTGGAGGTGAGCTTATTGGGTTCGATCTGTTACATAAAGTAAACGCCATGTGATATGTGTCTCATATTACATGAACTCCTTCCCCTTAATGGCACTGAAGCGCTGTGTTGATTCTACGTCTCTCGTCATTGCAAGAGTCGGCACTGATTACGAGAAGACAAGAGGCAGGCCCGGACAGGCCGCACTTACCTGAGGTGACTGCGGTCGGGTTGCCTCCCTGGCGCCCGCGCGGCCCGGGCATCTTCCGGAAGGGATTGTTGGGGTCCACGTCGTAGTCGCTGTTGTCCGACGTCCCGCCCCGCGAGGACCCGCTCACGCCCGAGTCCGCCCGCGACGCCGGGATGCGGTTGTTGATGACGGGCGTGGCGTCCACCTCGCTGCGGCTGCGGCTCATGCTCACGCCCTCGACGTCGGGGCGGTTCAGGCGACCCAAGCTCCCGAGGTCGGCGTCACTACGCGCGAGCCGCGCTCCGCCGGACGTCATGTGCGGGTGGCGACGCAGGGAAGAGTTGGGCGTCGCCTGCTCGGGTGGGCGACCGGGAGCGGGAGGGCGTGAGAGGTCTCTCGGGGCG